>PVKE010000546.1:0-137129 GCA_004027555.1 Craseonycteris thonglongyai | reverse complement strand
GAGCGCTCGCTTTGAGGCCCCGAGGACCGAGGATCGAATCCCGGCTCCGGCCCAGGTGGACCCACATGCTGAACTGGGGAGTTCCCACAGTTCGGTTCTCTAGCTGTCTCTGTCTCTGTCTCTCTCTCTATCTGTCAAAAGTAAAATAAAAATAAATATGCACTGAAGATAAAATAATTACTCTCTATAAATATAAAAAAAAAGAATAAAGAATTTGAAGATAAATTAGAAGATCAACTCGGAGGATGGGGAGGTAAGGAAACTCAGGTGGGGGTCACAGCATGAATTAATGCTGGGGCTGCATTGTGAAGACGTCTGTGTGGCAAGATCATGCAGGCTGATGCACGTGTTGGGGGGTCCCACTGGTAGTTTTTTAAAGAAGAGGCATAAGGAAGTTACAGAGGCACTGGAACCACCACCCTCTCTTGACAGATCACACTCGTCCAATATCCTTTGATCACTCACGTGTCGATGGTGATGGTTTCTTCCTACACTGTGCATGGCCCACTGACAGTTCAATTGCTATACAGCCCACACTCGGTGACTATGGGCACAGACCTACTCCAACTATAAGCATTTTCATATTGTGTTGTTTAGAATCTTACAGTCCAGTGGAGACCATCAATTCAAGAGTTCCACATCAATTTCATTCTCATCTCTTGTAATTTTTAAATATTTGTTCTGATCGAAGCTGCATTAAGCACACACATATGCACAAGCACACACAAGCATGTGCACGCACACTTACACACTATTTAAATGTCTTATATACCAAATGAGAGTACACCAGAGCCAACCAGCCTCTAAGGCAGGTCTGCTAGATGAACATGTTAATATGCAGCTATCAAAATAAAGCTTCTCACACTATCTTCTGCAAGTATTTGAAAGTCTTATAGCTAAATTAGTCATTAGTACAGTTGTAGTTCAAGATCATTTTTTTTCTTTTCATTTGACTTCACTTTCATTTAATTTAGAGCTGCATATATTTGTTCAGTAAAATTGTACAGTCAAGTACTCTACTAATCTACTCGGATTCGGATTTTCTTGGTAATGTACAGCCAATATGAAATATAGAAAGACTCCTGAGAGGCACATAACTGCTCCTGTCTTCTGCAATCCAGATCTCAAATTTTTGTGTTCATCAGAACTTTCTTATTGGGTTGAGTATATATGGAATGAAAGAGAGAAGTTTAAATGTGTAAGTATAACAAAATATCCTTTTCTCTCTCTTATGGTTTAAGATTCCACATTAGTTCTCCTTGGGAGGCAAGGATGTTTCTTGAGGAAATATAAAAGTTAACAAATCATTGTCCTAGACCACACTTCTTTTCCAGTGCCTGTGACTGAGAGTTATACCTTCTGGAAAGGCAGGGAGGCAGAGGCGGGGATGGCACAGCTGGTACATAGGATGTACACATGGTGTGAGCAGGAAGTAAAAAGGCACATTGCTTCCCCCTTGGATCTTAAACATTCTCATGCTAGTTTGTTCTCTGTGAATTAAAGGATAGAATTTGGTTGTTTCTGCTGTTTTTAGACTAAAACGTATGAATCCATGTTTTACTAGCAACTTTAATCAAGAGAAGAAGACATGTGTGTAGTTACTTATTTAACACACAGTGAAGATGAATAAGCAGAAAGCTTATCTACCTACAGTGGAGTTGGGAAGGCCTGGAGGGGGTGCTCTCGTGCCCTACCCCTCATCATCAATTACCCCAAAGGGGAACAGAGAC
Source organism: Craseonycteris thonglongyai (assembly GCA_004027555.1). Lineage (NCBI taxonomy): Eukaryota > Metazoa > Chordata > Mammalia > Chiroptera > Craseonycteridae > Craseonycteris > Craseonycteris thonglongyai. The sequence continues at coordinate 135,399 of PVKE010000546.1, read as the reverse complement.
ACTTTCCATCTCCAACAGGAACCTGTTTTTCCTACTACTCCAGCAGGAAGAAGGAGGATCTTCTCCTCACCTGGCAACCACTCTGCCAACAAAAGACCATTACGATAATGCAGGTGAAAAGCCTCTATACTTTGAGCTCACGGTTTCCTCCAAGACCCTCTGTTTACAACAGGCCCTCTGAACGCCCCCTTTCCTCTGTAAAAGAGCATTCTTTTCTTTTGTTCTCTGGACTTGTTTGCGGTTCGCTATTAGACCACATGGCCCAGATTGTAATTTCTTGTTGTTCCTGGATAAACCCATATTGCTGGGGAAATACATGACTGTCTATTTGTTTAAGGTCAACAACTTACACACACATACATGCACACAGGCACATACACAACTACATATCAGATGCAGCTTAAATAGGCTTTTCTGTAATGACACCACAAGATGCATTGGAAGTACGGTACACAGAGACCAGGGTGGTTGTCTCATTTCATGCAGCATCTTGTCGGAAGTAAATGCCATTGCACTGAGCTGCTTACTCTTGGAAAGTGCTATTTACAGGTCTCAGTGGGTGAGGCTTTCTTTCTGGTTTAGTGTTAGTGATGCTTTATGCAACTTGGATGAATAAAGGCTGGAGGTCCAGGCTCCAGTCAACTGATATTTATGACAAAGCTAACATACAATGCTTGAGAGATTTTTCAAGCACGATCTCTACTTTAGAACAAAGCGAAGAACTTTGCATTCTTCTTCCTGTTCTGCAAATGAAAGAATTTAGGGCACACATCACTGTTGAGGGCACACACATGTTTGCAGAGGCACAGAGAGTGGAAAGAGCAACTTTTGAGTCAGACAGACAGCTAGGAAGGCAGACAGAGGAATTCAATGTTCAGTTCTGTGCTCAGTGGTCATTGCATTTGAACAAGTTATTAATCCCACCTACCCTTAATTTCTTTATCTGGAACGTGGGATTAAAATACATGAGTACTGATGATAGGATGGAAAGAGATGAAATGAGATAACATTAAGAAGCTCACTATACAGAGGAAAGAGGTGGACTTGGAAAAAATATATGCTTCCTTTCCATGACTCATCCCTTTCCCATATTTTCAGATTGAATGTCACTAATGTGTAAGGTTGCTTGTGAGAATTAAAGGCTATAAATTTATATGTAAGCTGACTTACGGTAGGTTCTTAATAAATAGCTTATACTATTCTACTAATGCTGATAATTAATGAACAAAGACTCAACACTGTTTTTTTGTTTGTTTTAATTTATTGTTAAATTTGATGAGGTTACATTGGTTGGTAACAATTAGATAGTTTACAGATGTACAAGTCCACCTCACATCATTCATGCATCGTATTATGTGCCCATCACTCAGTATCAGCTCCCCTTCCATCACCTTATATCTAGTGCCCATTCCCACCTCCCCCCAAAACTCTCCCCCCCTCCTCCCCCCTCTCCTGGTAACCACCAAACCATTGAGTGTGTCCATAATGCTGGTCAACACTGTTTTTACCATTATATACAGAACTGTGAAGGACAAAACCATGATATAAAACATCTAATTTCTTCACCAGTTAGGAAGCTCCTTGCTGAATGTTAGGTGTGAAGTATTTAGATAGAACATGGTTCTCTGTTCAAGCCCTTTCTCAGCTGGAGTATCCAAAGCTTGTCAAGAAGGTGGCATCCAAGGTAGCCTTTGAAGTAGAAGAAAGGGTAGGATGAATAGAAAGAAAGGAGAAGGCATCTCAGGCAAAGCACCCAGCAGGGACACACAAGAATAGATAAGCGAGGAAGTGTAGGGAAGATTCCAGCTTGGCTGGAGAGTAGGGTAAGAATCCAGGAGCCAAAGACAGGACTTGTGGAGAGCCTTGAAAGCCAAGCTAAGGAATTAGGGCTTCATTTTACAGGCAGCAGGACTGATGGAAGATTCCTGAGCAGAGGCGTCTTGATGGAAGAGAAAGTGGAGGGAAAGAATTCTGAAAGAACTGGAGGCTAATGAGTTTGAAACAAAGAATAGTTGATGAGTAATTGCATTTCAGGAAAACAGTGATGAGGGCATGGCAGTTACTGTAAGAAGAAACAAGAGAAATAGATGTTGGGGGAAAGGGGAGTGTTTTAAACAATGTATAGTGCAGCTGAGAGTCCTAGTCCCAGCCCTAGCCCATGCAGATCCATATGCTGAACTGGGGTGTGGCCCCCAGTTCGGTTCTCACCAGGGTGAGCTCTCCATGCGGGAGGCCCACCAGCCTAGTTCCCACCCTGCATGGCCCCGCCCACCTGTGTGGAATGAAACCATGTTGAAAACGGATGATGTACAACTGTGGAGACTGCTCTGGGCCCTCCCCCTTCTCTCTGTCTCTCTCTGCCTCTGTCTCTCTGTCAAACACAAAACAAAACAAAACAACAATAAAATAAAACCTTTAATTTCCCCACTGTCTCTTTAAAAGAGAGAGTTATAATTTGCACAATAGTGTTATTAATATCTCGAGCCTGGAAAAACAAAAGCGATGTTTAAGCTTCAGGCTTTTAAATCTTCCAATTTGCACTGCTCTCTTCCTTGTTAAATTCACCTCACTGGAGCACATTTGATGTTCAGCAAGCCTCTCTGTACAACTCTTTCCTCTTGATAAAACATTAAATCGGTGGATTTCCCACCCTACCCCCTTCCTTTTTTCTCCCTCTAAAGATGAGTTTCTTTCTGGTACCTGAAATTCTGTTTAAATATGTAGAGTTCTGAAGGCAGCAATGACTGCAAGAGTGATATTTCAAATCATTACACTTTGTGACTTTAGGCTGTAAAATAGATGCCTATTAAAGTCCATAATTCAAAGTGCTTCTGTTGGGTGGGTAGAGACAGAGAGAAAGGCAGAGTAATAAAAGACAAGGCCAGGCTGAGACGTGGCTCCACCCCATGACTGCACGGGTCACTCCGGTTGAACTTTTTTTTTAATTTTTTTATTAATATTTATTTATTTATTTTTATTGTTTTTTGACAGAGAGAGAGAGAGAGAGATACAGAGACAGAGAGAGAACTGAACTGGGGGTACTCCCTAGTTCAGCATATGGTTCCGCACGGGCCGGGGCCGGGATTCAATCCCTGGTCCCCGGCGCTGCAAAGTGAGCGCTTAACCCACTGAGCCATCCCGGCTTCCCCCTTTTTTTTTTTTTTTTATTACGGTTGAACTTGAAATGAAGCATTTTCTGCTCTTAGCTCTGAGGTGGTGTGTGTGTGTGTGTGTGTGTGTGTGTGTAGAGGGGTGGGAGTGAAGTGACATCAGGAATAAACTTGACATGGTAACTTACCCTTGGGGAAGAATATTCTAGTTCAGTGTATCTCAAACTTGTCTTTATCAACCCCCATCCCTCATCCTTAGAGCCTAATTAAACATTTTCCCTTAATTTTTCCCCACTATGAAATTTTAATACCAGAGACATACTGTATATTAGTTTATCCACTGTATGTGTGTCTTTCTTTATCTATGAAGAGTATAATCTCCTCTCTCTCCCTGACTGATTTTCTCCCCCTTGGGGGAGATACTGTCTCTGTCCACAAAGAACGTTCTAGTTGGAATAGAAGCAATTATGTCTCTATTACTTGCTGCATTGGACGTACTTACAAAAAGATGAATAAGTTCAAAGGACAAGTAGTGGGTTCAATAGTGGTCCTACAAGGATATGTCTATGTGCTCATCCCAGAACCTCTGAATGTTATCTTCTTTGGCACTTTTACTAAACACCGATTTTTTAATCAAATTACATTTGCAGGTATACTTAAATAAAGGATCTCTGGAGAAGATTATCCTGGACTATTGGGGCTGGCCCTAAATTTCATGACAAATGTCTTTATAAAAGACAAACAGAGGCAAGACACTAACTCGGAGGAGAAGGCCGTGTGGAGACAGGAGATGGGAGGGATGCAGTTACAAGACAAGGACAGGCAAGGAAGGGTTTTCTCCCAGAGCCCGTGGAGGGAGCCTGGCCCTGTCAACACCTCGCCTTTGGACTTCAGGTCTCCGTTCCTACTGCTGGAACCACCTAGTTTCTGGCGATTTGTTACAGCAGCCCTCGGAGACGCATGCAGGAGAAAACAGCCAACTTTGCCTCAGAGGCTACTATGCGTTAGCTGGATCTAGGGAAGTAGAAGGTTGGCAGATAGTGGAAAGGGTGACTATCTAGCAAAAAGAGCAGCGTGTGGAAATAGGTAAGGAGCAGGCATGGCGTGTGACCCCCCTTTCCTGACTTCTGCATTGGGAAGAGCAACAGCGTTGGCGCTGGGCCTTCTTGGTCTCTCTGCCCCCTCCCTGAGTGAGTGCACCCCTTCCCCAGACACCTTCTGCTGGCTGCAGACTTCCAGATGCTTATCTTCAGACCAGACCTCTTTCACAACACTGATTCGTGTCCAAGTGCCTGCTGACCTCCCCAACTGCCAGTGTCCTAGGCCTCACCATAGGCATCTCCAATGCCAACTCTTTTTTTTTTTCATTTTAAATTTAATTTTATATTTTATTTATTGAATTTTATTGTTTGAGAGAAGGTGAGAAAGGGAGCAAGAAAGACAGAGGGGGTGGGGAGGGCCCAGAGCTGTCTCCATAGTTGGACGTCATTAGTTGTGACATGGTTTCATTCCACACAGGTGGATGTGGGGCCACATGGGGGCAGGGGGCTTCTGCATGGGAGGTGAGAACCTTCACTGCTGAACCCCTTTGGTGGTTACCAGTGGTTACCACAGTTTAGCATGTGGGTTTGCATGGGCCAGGGCTGGGAATTGGACCCTGAACCTTGTGATTGCAAAGCAAGTGCTCTCCTGCTGAGCTAAAGGAGCACTCCCTACAAGGTCACCTCTTCATTCCCAACTCATGCAGTTCTTCCTCAGTCTTCTCCTTTCTCTGCGACACCAACAAGAAGCATTTCTTTTTTAAGATTCACTTTTATTGCTTTTGACAGAGAGAGAGAGAAAGAGAGAGAGATACAGAGACAGAGAGAAGGGGAAGGGCCCAGAACAGTCTCCATAGTTGCACATCATTGGTTTTTCCACATAGTTTCATTCCACAGGTGGGGCTGGGCTGCACAGGGCAGGAACTGGGCAGGGGTCTCACTCTGGTGAGAACCGAAGTGGGGGCACTCCCCAGTTCAGCACATGGGTCCACACGGGCCAGGGCCGGGATTCGATCCTCAGTCCCCAGGGCTGCAAAGTGAGCGCTTAACCCACTGAGCCATCCCGGCTTCCCCAAGAAGCATTGCTAACAGACTGCTCATACAAGAATCTTTGGAGTGCTCATGGATTCCTCCCATTTCCTCAGTCTCCACCTCCAGTCCACCAGCAGTCTCCATTTCTTACTTCATATGCACATCACAGCAGTCTTCTTGTCTCATGTTAGAAAGGTGGTATAACTTGGTGGTTCCTAGCAGGGCTTTGAAACTGCCTCATTTCAAATAATCTGCTGTGCTCCAATCCTTGCCTCAGTCTCTCACCTGAAAAATGGGATAACACCGTGCTTCCCTCATCACGAGGATTAAATAAAGGAAAAAATTAATCCATGTGAGGTGAACCTTCATACCAGCAACAAGTGTCAGCTGGTACTATGATCTCTGCTGACGCTTTTGTTCAAGCCCCTATCATCCCTCACTGCTACCACTACACTAGCTCCTACCTGAATTCCCGGAGTCCCTGGTCACCGCTCTGCGAATCATTCTTCACACAGAAGCTTCTGTTGTTTCCACTACACTTAGAATAACATTCAACCTTGTTGCCGTATTCCACCGGCTTTGCGTGACCAGCCCTGTCTACCTCTTCATTGCTGTCTCGCAAAATGCGTCCTCATTTATTCTAGGCCACTGGCCCCATGTGGCCACTGAGCGCTTGACATGTGTCCAGTTCAACTGAGATGTACTGTAGGTGTAAAATTAGTATAGTATTAGAAGACTGAGCATGAATAAAAGTGTGTAAAATATATCACTATTTTTTAAAAATTGATCAACTGTTAAAATGACTATTTTGGATATGCCGCATTAAATGCAACCTATGATTGTCACCTGTTTACTTTTATTTTTTTAATGTGGCTACAAGAAATCATATATATGATATTGGGTTAAAGAAAACATATTCATTTCACTTGTTTCTTTACTTTTTGGTAATGTGGCTATGAGAATCTTGAGATCCCTCTGGGGCTCACATTACATTTCTATTGACCAGTGTACCGCTGGATGGTCTTCTTCTAATTCCTGGGGCCTTCGGGTCATCTCCCATCTGTCATTGCACTTGGTGCTTCTCGGCCCAGAATGGCCTCACCCGGCTTTTAAGGAGGCTAGTTCTTCTCATCCTTCGGCTTCAAGGTCAGCTCTTGAATATGGCCTCTTCTGACCATCCACTGTTGCTTCTTTCTTACTTCATGCAAATCATTTGTTTCCTTTTTCCACTCCTCCACCAGAAAGCCAACTGCAGGATTCAAGAACCACTTGTCCTGTTCACACTTGTGTCTCCAGGACTTTGCAGGGCGCTTCTGCACATAGCCCATCTGCAGTGCACATTCATGGAATAAACAAAGAGCTTGCACCTTACAGAGGGTGTTTCTTGCTATGTGTAAGGTGCTCTGAGCTCTGTGAAGGGCAAAGAAATGGTGAAAAGGAGGATTTTAGATTTCTCCAGTGAAGACAGGGCTGGGCATGAGGTATATTCCAAACACCATCTCCTAAAGAGGCAGAAAACACTGAAATGTCGTACAACAAGAACTAAGATCTAGCTAAAGTAACTGCTATGGGCACAACAGCTGTCCTAGAAGGCTGGGACTGGGATCAGGGCGAATTAGCAAAGTGTTCTGCATAGCTTTAGGAAGATGGAAGGTGGGCGTATACAAAATTTTGGCTTCCCTGGGCCACATTGGAAGAAGACAAATTGTCTTGGGCCACACATAAAATATAATAACACTAACAATAGCTGATGAGTTAAAAAACAAAAAAATCTCATAATGTTTCAAGAAAGTTTATGAATTTGTGTTGGGCCACATTTAAGGCCATCGTGGGCCACATGTGGTCCGTGGGCTATGGGTTGGACAAGCTTGCTGTAAAAGGTATTAGAACTGGGCCCCAGAATAACGCAGTCAACCACGCGGTGCCTGAAAATATTCATAATACCTCATACTAAGAGTCAGCGACTGTGCTAGCATATTGTATAGGTTATCTTATTTAATCCTCTATGTGAAGGTAAATTCCAGCTTATTTCCATTTCCAAAATAGAAACTCAGATACAGATTTATCCCAGGTTACATCATTAGTGAGTGACCAAACCAGATTAGAGGCCACGCCATCTGTGTTCAAAGTCTGGGATCTTTAATACATGTTAGAAGCCTGCAAAGAATTGCCTGGATTTTAGTCCCCATTAGCCATCACCTGGGCGATTTTAGATTAGTCCAGAACCCAATTTCTCTGACTCAATTCAACCCCAGACCTGCTTATCCTTTAGTTGCCTGGTTACATTGTCCCTGGATATGGATAATTCAATTAATCCCCCCTGGAGTTAGGTTGGACTTGTTTTCTCTCTTTCTGACTCCTTCAGCCAGTCACCAAGTTAGATGCACTGTTTCTGTTTACCTGACACCTCTTCTCCTCCTCTCTTCCCACTGCCTTGGATCAGGCTCCCATCATCTCCTGCCTGGAGTGGTCCCCCAGGCTCCAATCTCTCCCACTGGAATTCTTCTGCTAGCTGCTGCCAGAGTGATCCAATCTAAAATGAAAATCTAATTGCATTAGCTATCTCCACTCCCCACCCCGTAAGCACTTTTAGTAGCTTCCCATCACTCACAACATAAAACACAAGTTCTTCGGCTGAGCATGCCAATACCTTCACTATTCCCCAGCCTAGAAGTGGAGGTAGGTTCACCCCCATCTCCTGGAATTCACCCCCTGTGCAGTCCCCTCCCCTCCAAACACACTTCTAACCAGTAGAACTGGGCAAACATCCCATCTGAGATTATTGCTAAAAACCCTTGGCTTTCACCTTGCTGCTCTTTTGCCCTCTCACTTTGCTCACTCAGATGAAGCCCTTTGCCGTGTGTGGACAGCTCTGTGGGGAGGGTCACCTGGCAAGAATTGAGGGATGTCTCAAGCCAAGAGCTAGGGAGGAACTGAAGCAGCCACGTGAGAGCTTGGAAGTGCATCAGGCCCCTTGGATCCTTGAGATGATTGCAGCCTCTGTGGACACCTTGACGACATTTGTCAGAGACAAGACTCGGCATCAGAGGCACTGACCAAGGTACATTCAGATTCCCTACCCACAAAAGCTGTGAGATAATACGCATTTGTTGCTTTAAGATAAGTTTTCGAATAACTTATAAGCAGCCATAGATAACGAATGGTCTTTAGACTCACTTTATAGCCACTTCTACTGACACCCCATGTTCCTTTAGGGGCTAGACTTCGGGTTAGCACCTCACATCTTGCTCCCTCCATTCCCAGGCTTCTGTGTGTCTCTTAAATCTACTCTTTCTTTTATGCCTGACAAGCACATGGTCCCTCATCAAAACCTACCTGTACACAGCACAGCTGTCAGGTGGCTTGTCCAGCTTGCCAACCAGCCACTCCTCTGGGCTCCCAACATTCTGTGTGTGCCTGGTGGCTGTCCATGGGTGAAGGTCATGAGCATAAGCACCATTTCTGTTTCTAGGTAGAGTTACACAATTGACATTGCATGAATGAAACTCTTCACTCAGTTTCCTCATATGCAAAATAATAGTAATACTAAATACAGTATAACATAATAACAGTACCGTAATAACAAAATACTATGGTGGTGATCATTGTAATACTACTAGTAAAATGATCATAACAATGATAACAAATCCATGAGACAGGCTCTACACTAAACGTTTACACTGACTGTCTCTATACCTCAGGGCACCCTGCAGCTAATTAAGTTGTATCCACTTCACACAGGCCCAGGGAGGTTAAATAGTCTGTGGAGAGCCTCAGAACAAACCCCAGGTCTGCCTGATGGCCCAGTGGTTCTCTTTCCACTGTAACCTTTAACTAAAGTGTCTGCAAACAAAGTGTTGAGGGTGATGTGGAATGGCAGGTTCCTCCAGCTTCTGAGAACGTTACCAGAGAACGGGATCCTCCTTGAAGCTGTGTCCAGCTTCTTGGCATCCCAAAGAACTGAACCACACACCGAAGTACAGAGATGAAAGATGAGTTTATTAAAGGTAAAAGCAGTAAAAGTCCACTTCCAAGAGATGGAAGCAGGCCTGCTGAGCAAGAAGAGGCAGCTCAAAAGGCACCAATTATCAGGGTCTGGACAGTTTTAATCTTTTTCCTAGAAAGGATTACATTCTTCTGGGCGTGGGGTCTTTTGATTGACAGGGCCTATTACATTATCTTTATTCACCTGTGTAAGTACCTTCCCAGAGTTCAGTGTGATATAATATTAATGAACTTCCGGGCATATGTATGATATTATAATGACGGCATAATGAGGCTTAGGTGGAAGGTGGGTCTTATGGAAGAGGTCCGAGATTCCCCTATTCTAGCTGCCTGCCCACTTTTCTCCTAAAAGACGTGATCCCCCCAGGTCTCTGGGAAGCAGAGGGGCTGAAGGTCTCTTCTGTATTACTTCCTCCTGAGTGTGGCCACTGTCCCTGCCTGTTGGAGAGGGAGGCATGGACCTTTCCCCCTCACTAGACTAAAAAGTGGAGGAGCGTGGGTCTCGAGAGCCATGTCAAAAACAGTGTCACTTTTTTGGTTAGGCTGGTCTGGAAGCCTCGGAGATATAATTCATACACTCATGGACCCTAGCTGAGGAGAGACAAATTCAGCTAATGAATTTGAAAGCATTGGCCTAAAGCAGACTTTAAAATCATTGCAACTCTATTCGATCTTGCATCCGTCTCCTCCAGCCTAACCAACTATTCCTGGGGTGCTATCTGCCCAGGAGTTGAGTCCAGAAGAATGACACAGATCACAGATTCCAGGGTAATTAAGTTACTGTCAGGCAGATACAGATTACAAACCAATTTCGGAAGGCTGGAGAGAGGGCACATTTTAGGACTACATTTAGCAGAAGAAAGAACAAACAAACAAATAAATAGTAACACTAGGGCGCTAACCAACTAAGGAAAAGGAGACCAGAAGTTTCTATAATGGGGGCTGCTTGTCTGGGCCCTTATCAAGAGAAGTATGAAATGTCCTCAAGATGGTGACTGGGAGAAGGACAGAGACAAAGGCACCCACTCTTTCCCTCAGTAAAATAGGAAAGAATGACAAGAGAACAGATAGATAACCATGGTCGTGGGGGCGGGAGAGGGGAGAGAGTTGCAGGAGAAAGTATGGGAGGACCCCCCAAATCTATTAGGAAATTGGTCTCCCGGGGCCTGAAGCTGAGCAGTGGATCCAATTAGCTGACTGATATATATGCAGGTTGGAGTGATGCTGAAAAGGGCTGCACTGGGCCTTGGGAATTTTGATGAGCTTTTAAAATTCAGTGGACACGAACACAGCAGTTGTGGATGAGAGCTTAGTCTGGGTTTTGCGGCACACATTGGAAAGCTCGAAACTCTCTCAGCACGAGGAGCTGGTGCCATGGCTAGAACGCTGGCCGTCTGTGTTCTTTCTGACATTCTGTGGGTTTCCAGGGTTTCTTGGGGAAAACCTACCTCCCCTCGCCTTCACTACCTGACTCAGAGAGGTCTTGACCTGGGGCCTGGAGTGGATCTAGGACAGCTTTCAAGGGAGGAAACTTGTTCTACATATGGTGACAATTGTGATTTTAGTAACAGGTTAGCCCATCAGAGCCTTTAATCCAGACTGTCATCATCCTCTAGACCCAGGGACCCTGGAAGGAAGTATTCTCTCTGGGTGGCGGGGTGCTTTTGCATCTATTTTAAAATGATATTTGAAATTACAGGATTGAGGGAATCATTCTCTGTGTTCAGCTTTAAGTCTGTTTATTTTTCCAGAATTATCTTCTTTCCCCTACCTCTTTCCTCTCCTCCCTGAGCTCTGCTGTTGAAAGGCAAATTTCCTAGAAGGGCTGGGGAGTGGGGCTGGGCTGAGGATTAGCATATCAAATGCTCCACAAAACGAACGGCAATTAGCAGAGTTCCCACTCTGACGTCTTTGCCGCAGCACTAAACTGAGGTTAATGTGACCCTGTCCTTTCTGTTTTAAACAAAAGATTGGGAAACAGTAGATTTTCTCCCATCTTCCTCTGGGCCCATCCCTATTCCTCCCATATGGTGAAAATAAAAACAAGGAAGAAAGAGGGAGGAACAAGGATAAAGAAGAAGAAAAAAAAAAATCCCAAACACGTTAGTGGAATATATATGTATATTCCCTGATATATAACTTAATAAAAGTTTATGGACCCAGGATAAGGAAGCCACACTGAACAGATGCACTGGGACTGAAATATGGTCCAATTAAGTCTGTAACAGGGTGAGCTTTACTTTGAACATTCTCCAAGTTGAAATGAAAGCTTCGCAGAACAAATAAATCAAAAAACATAAAGTAAAAACGCTGATCCGGCGCTGTTCCCAATAGGAAGGGAGAAGGGGTTGGAGGCTGGACGGGGAGGAGGTGGGGGGAGGTGAGGCCTCCCCATTGGAGGCTCAAACAGTCACCTGCCCTGTGACAGTAAATAAACAGCAGCTATTTAAGCCATTCCAATTAATGCCTTCCACGGCAGCTCTTTATCTATGGAGGAGGCGGCAGGGATTACCTGGTGCAATTAAGCTGTTTGCTAGCAGTGCCTTCAAGACTGCTTTGTCTTTAGCCCCTGAGCCCTCCGTGGTGTGTGGCCAATCTTCCTTCTGAAGTAGGAGTTTGGTCTGAGAATGTGGACAGCCTTACCCCCCCCCCCACCCCGCCCCCTCTCCGCCCCACACGGGCTCAGCCCAGCCTCACCTCCTCCAGGAAGCCTTCAAGACTATCCAGCTCTTAGCCAATCCAAATAATTCCTTCTGGTTGTTCTCCTTGCTCTGAGATGTCACACAACCTCCCCCTCCCCTCCCCCACCCAGTTCGTCTGGTCTGCAGGGTTGGTTTCTCTGCAGGAGGTGGCCAGTATGGAGTTAATGTCCTGGTTTGGCACCTCCAACCCCCCGGGGTTGGCTGTCTGATCCTCAGCCAATTGCTCCCTAAAATTCTGATTTCTGCGGGACTGTTGGCATGGCGCTGTTGCTGGGGTGAGGGTTCCTGAGATGACACAGTGCGTGGAGTGAGCCTGGGGACGCCCTCATGTGCCCATGGTGTTTGGCGTCAACCGCCTTCCTTTGTGCAAAGGAAACCGAAACCCACCGTGTTTATTGTTGGGGTTCAGCAGAGCTGTCCTGATTTCTAGATCTTTCTAAAGGTACAATGTGTTAGGTCCGGGGGGACTTGTTCAGAGGACAATCACTGAGCACTCTGTTCAGGTTCTGCCCAGCGCTGTAATTCGGACCCAACCACCTACCTTCGGTGCTCAGTGGGTCAGGCTTCACCCGTTCCTGGAATACTGTGCTAGGGCCGGTGGCTCAGCCACAGGGTCCACCCCACCCCAGAGCAGCTGGAAATTTGGCGCCCAGAGGACTCCGGGCACGTCAGAATAGATGCAGGGACTTCCCAGTACGGGGCTGTAAGGATGCTCTCCCAACCCCTAACGGTGCTGACGCCGCCTTTCCCTCTTTCAGCGTCAGCATGGCTGTTTTGGGCCGTTTCTAATAAACTCTCGCTAAACCAAAATCAGTGTGTGTTCTCCGGCAAACCGTACACAATAGCTTCTTCAGTGGAAGTATTTTTGAGCCTCTGGGAGGCAGTCTACAGCCACTCACTCCTCACTGAACACCCTACCTGTTTAACGACCACTCAGCCTTCAGACCGGTTCTGCATGGGGCATCCCCACTTTTTCAGAATCCTCTTTCTCAGTCTTTATCTCATTTTCACAGTCAGCATTCCCTACAGGCAGCATTCGCAATCATGCAAGACTACATATTTTGTTAGTAAATGTGGTGTCACTTGATAGCTATTGAAAAATGCATATCCTACAGCGCTCTAACACACCACAGGACACGCGCCGTTAAGCTCCTCGATTATCCACCAATTCGCTTACCGACCTAGTTATAGAGACAGAACTCCGTCTTCAAGTGAGAGTGCCTGTATCTTCTTTTGATGCCTTTTTCATCATCTGTAACTAGGCGACTTTGGGCTGCTTTCTAGTCCCTTGAATCTTCATTTTGCTCCTCTGTGAAATGGCAACAATAATCGGGTCTTCCACAGGGGATCCGTGTGACAATGCAGCATGCCCATCGTGGTAAGGGTTAGGAACCGGGGCGTCAGTGGTGGTTACTCTGGTGATTCTCACTTCGCAAGGACAGTCTCTAAGCCTCACCGCAGGTGAATCCATTTCCTTAAGTGCCAGTGGCATCTCAGAAAGGGAGAGCATCTCAGAGCCAGCGCCTGCCACCCCCAGATCTTTAGCTGTCCCCAAATTCCTGTTGTCCTCTGATAGAGACCTGAGCCCCTCACGGGAACGGTTCGTGTCAGCTGCCGCTTTGTGTGCTTCAGAATTCAGCTGCGCTCTGGCGTGTCTGGGTACAAATGAATCTACTGAATTGAAGTCTGCCGTGTGGGGCAACTTTGAGACGGTCCACTCCCTTCCATAGACCCGAGGAGCAGAAAGCGTTTTGCCAGGACCCGGGCGCTAAGCAAGCAGCCTGTCTTTGGAGCAGCGGCGCCTCTTCGCCTGGCTCTTTTGCTTGGCTTCTTTCCTAGGTCAGGAACACATCCTGTCTTCCTCACTTGTCTCTGGCCTCGGGGACAAGACAGGTTCCCTGACACTTGGTACCTACTCTTACCGGTTACTTCAGCTTAAGTCTGAGCTCTCCCGGTAGAGTGAAAGGCTTCACTCTCTCATAGTAGGTCCTGCCTCCCCAGCAGGCCCGTGACCTGTTGAGAAAGTTTTGGTCACTCACAATGAACCCAGTGTCGGAGAAGAATGGACCTGAAGACCCCACTTCTGGCGATGGAAGCTGTGGTCCCTGTCTGCCACCTGTGGCTTTGTGACTTCCTGCCGTGGTTGGGTTTCAGGCAGGTCAAGGTCAAGGTCAGGCTGGAGGACGCTGGCTGGGGAATTAGAGCTTCAGGGCGCCCTGAGAAGCCTTCTGGAACTCTGGTCTGCACAGCTGCTACTGTTTGAGTTGCAATGGATGGGAGTAGAGAGTGAGAGAGGGGGGCCAGCCGAGGGCCCCCAAGGTCCTGTCTCTTGTCTCCCTCTAGGACTTCCGGAACCTCAGCTGGGAACCGCCGCCTTTCCCCACGTCCTGTGCAGCTCTTCTGTCCGTGACCACAATGGAGGTCCTGCCGGGGGCAGCAGATGCCCACTTTTGTGGCCTGGTTGGCAGACGAGGCAGGGTGCTCCCGAGCCTGGCACACAGCCTGGGACTCCAGACTCTGGATTCGTAGGTGTTTCTTCACTAGCGTCCCTGTTAACAGGTGTGGCCCTGGGAGTGGACCCTCTGCAGGAGGCTTGAGCACTCAGAGAACTGGACTCAGGCTTGGGGCAGGGGACGGCGAGAGTCCAGGGGTGAGGGTGTGGGTGAGGTGGGTAGGAAAAGCGGCTTCCCGTGGATGGCCTTCCTGTGCACGGACAGGCGGGAGGGTGGGCATTTCCTATGCGCCTACTCTGTAGGAGTGACCCTATTTAACCCTTAAAGCAGCTCCATGCGATAGACACTGCCTGCCGTCTCCACCTCAGACGCCGGCATATAAGTTCTTACTTTATTCATCGCTCTAGTCCTGGCATCTAGAACAGTCTCTTACTGCCCAATAGACATTTGCTGTATTTGTTTTTAATTTTAATTTTTACTTTTTTTGAGAGAAGGTGAAAAAGAGAGAGAGAGAGAGACAGACAGAAGGGGGAGGGCCCAGAGCAGTCTCCATAGTTGCACATCATTAGTTGTGACAGTTTTATTCCACACACAGGTGGATGTGGGGCCGTGTCTGGTGGGATCCACACTGGGGGCCTCCCGCATGGGAGGTGAGAGCCATCTCAGCAGTTACCAGTAGCACTGCAGCTCAGCATATGGGAATGCACAAACAAGTCAGGGCCCGGAATTGGACCCTGGACCTCAGAATTGGGAGGGAAGGGCTCAACCGCTGAACTATCCCAGCATCCCTTTTCCAATTTTTTTTTTTTTAAATGTAAGAACTTTTATAACATTTGTTAAATGAATAAGGACTCACCCATTTTGCTGATGAGGAAACAGCTCCAGCCAGCTTTGCTGAGTGTCAGGGACCACGTAGCTGGCTGAAGGCACAGGCTGGGCTCAGTCTAGGCCTCCCTGGCCTTGTGGCTCAAGTTCTTCCATGTGTATTTGGTGGCGCTTCTGTATTACACGTGCCCACCAGGCCCCCAATGCACACCTGGCAGCTCCGGTGGTGTCAGAGCTGAGCTGTGGGTATGAGCTTGGTGAAGTGGAGTGGGTTCTGAATTGAGATTAGGGGAGTGTTGCTCTCGTGTGTCTCCTGTGCAACTCTTGGGTGTGTCTCCACGGGTGCTGGGCCCTAGTTTTCCCATCTGTGAAATGGGTCACCAGCTGCTTCACAGAAAGGCTGTGAGAAACTCATGAGGCCAAAGGTGGGAAGGGGAGTGAAAGAGCCACAGTGCGATCTGTACCCTTGTTCAATGCGAACGCCTGCCACTTTCTCAGGAAAGAGAAGCACGAGGAAGAAAGGGAGAGTGAGGGAAATTGCTACCATGGTCGGACTGTGGGAATGGGCCCGGCTATTTGCTGCTCCATTCTGAACCCCCTTCCTCCCCCCTTCTCCAAGAAAAGGAGATTACTTTTCATTACAGCTGGACACGGGATTAATGAATTTCTACAGGAAGTTAATGAGCAGGACAGGCACCGGGAGACTGCCCGTCTCATTTCTTCCAGAGACTTTCTTAAACTTCATTGTTCCCAGGCCATCCCTGCAGAGTCACGGTGGCCTGGGTGAAGAATGCCGGAAAGATGCCAGGGTTTCTGGGATGTTCCATTGATGATACCTGTTGTGTGAATCCTGCTGGGAACAGTGTTGGGTGTTCTCCAAGGGAGAGATTCCTCTGATGTCACCTACTGGGCCCTAAGTCCCCCGACTAGAACCATAGAATGGAAAGGACTGTTCTGGCTTCTTTGTGCCCTCTGTCACCATTTGTGGTCAGAACCTTATGACTACACACCTGGATTCTCGCAGTGAGCCCCTGACAGGTGTTCCCATGTAACGTCCCGAATCCTTCAATGGCTGTCCGTGGCCTGAAAGATAACATCAAACTCTGTGGTTTGTTATGATCCGAACTTTGGCTCCGCTTCTCCAGAAACCACACAACCTCACTCTCTGAGCCTTGAAGTGTTGTCCTTTCTGCCTGGAGTCTCTTTTCCTTCTCCATCTTCACGCCGCCTCAAGACAAACACACTGGGAAGCTTTCCTGACCTTCTGAAGCAGCGTGGGGTGTCAGCAACCCTCCCAGAGCACCGTACACATCGGTGTCCTACAACACGTGGTCTGTACACACTTGGTATTCGCGTTCCTACACTCCTGCCACCCTGGCCAGCCTGCACACATCACAGACTCACTCACTCATCTGTGCAGCCCCAGCCTGACACAGACAGGCAGCAGATGTGGGCTGAACTGAATCCAAGCATGATTGAATGAGGGAGTTAGTGAAGGATGACTACAGTGAAAAGGTCACTTGCCTTCAGTTTCCCCCTTCCGTGCCATCCCTGGAGCCATGCTCTCATTTTCGGGGCTCTCTAGCTCATGGTAGCTCTCAAGATAGACTAGGTTTTATCGCACCAGCAAGTGTTCCCAAATTTACAATGGCTTCACACAACAGAAATCTTGTCCCGTTCTTGTCACACGTCCATGGTGGGCTTCTGGGGCAAGTGGTAGAGGACTATACTCCATGCAGTAGCTCAGACCCCCGACTGGCAGGGGCTCTACAGTGTTGTCGCTGCCCGACCTGAAACGAGGAAGGACGAAGGAGACTAGAGAATTGCACAAGGCCTTTCGCTCAACCTGGTTATGGTGAAGGCTGGTGCCTCACTGGCCAGCGATGGTTACAAGGTGCCATCTAACTACAAGTGGGCCACAAAACGCAGAAACCGAACATTTTGTGAATCTTACCAGCATGTCTCCTTCCATCCCTGAGTTCAAAGAACACTATGTCCACTGTATCCATATATCAATGGGGAAACAGACTGCCCCCAACCTGGAGATCCATGGCTTTATTCATTCTCAAACTTCACAGTGCCAGGATCTTTGGAGGCCTGTTAGATTTGGTGTAATGGCTCCGTTGAGGCCCTGAATCTCTCTCCTCAACCACCAATCACAGCTTTCTGAAACCATGTTGTCCCTCTGTGAGATCATCCCATCCTCCAACCTCTAATGGCATCGGGCAGGACAATCCCTCACTCCTCACCATCTTCATCTCCCCACGTTCTTCTCCTTTAGGGTACTGTGTGGCCATCTGCCTTGAAATCAGCCCTACACATCATCTTTTGCTTTTTAGGGTGGATTGACCCTCAGGGGAGAAAATCCCATAGGGAGAGCTATACATGAAGGGTATTTGTAGATTGTCTTGACCTAATGCTTCGTGTTGCTTTGCGTGTATAGTGTCGTCTCATGCCTGTAATACATTCTACCATGTAGCGTTCCCATTCAAATTGGTTTAGGATTTTAGAATTCCACTGCAGCCCTGGTTAAGAAAGGTGGGGCAATACAGGAGGGAAACTGCTCATCCAGTGTTTTGTCCCCAGCAGAATAACATGGGGCACTTGGAGTAAGTCACAGAAGCAGCTGCAATTCCGTACCTGTAGCCTTCCGGTTATCTAAGCAGGGGAAAGAGCCAGGGCCTTGGAGGCCCAGGAAGGAGGCAGGCCATCTGCAGCTAGCAAGGTTTGGGGGTGTATTTTTAGAAGAACAGCACGCTGGGTTGTTATATATGTTTGACCCAAGAGAGACCCCAGGAAAAACTGCTGTCTGAATCAACATCGCAGCAGTTTGTGTCTGCAGGGATTTATTTGTGTGTGTGAGCATAACTAATAAGCCAACACGTTTTTGTGGGAGTCATCATTTGTTTTCAACAGTAGAAAAGCAAAAGCATGTGGGATGTGCTCACGGCCCTCCGGTGTGTTCCACGTGGATCAGGTAGAAGAGCCCAGAGCCCACCATGTGCTGCTGATGGGTGATTAAAAATGCTAGGGAGGGAAAGCCAGGATGGCTCAGTGGGTTAAGCACTCACTTTGCAGCCCTGGAGACCAAAGATCGAATCCTGGCCCCAGCCCATGCGGAACCATGTGCTGAACTGGGGTGTGCTTCCCATGCAGCAGGCCCCCAGTTCAGTTCTCACCCCCTGGTTTGGCCCCTGGCTCGCAGGGACATGCCTCCCTTACAGGAGGCCCCCAGCCTAGTTCCTACTCTTTGCAGCCCCTGCCCACCTGTGTGGAACAAAACCATGTCAAAAACTGATGACGTACAACTATGGAGGCTGCTCTGGGCCCTCCCCCTTCTCTCTGTCTCTCTCTGTCCCTGTCAAAAACAATAAAATAATTTTTAAAAAATAATCATTCAAGGCAGGATGTGCTTGTCTCTGTCCTGTGAGGGTCTAGGAGGGTGCCCTGTGGCCTGAGAGAATTGGGGAAGGCCGGTGAAGTGGGAAGACCAGAGAGATGCCAGAAAGGCCAATGGAAGACAACATGGCAATGCATGGTGGTGGGATGGCACGAGGTGTGGGGCGCCTATGAAGTACTCAGAGAAGCAACTAGCAGGAGGCTGGAGGGAGAGATTCCCAGGCCAAGTAAAAGTAATGTCTTCCTCCTCAGAACCAGGAAACACTCTCTTTAATGCTCATGTTTATCCCCTTCATGTGAATCCTTTGAGTTTGAGATTTATCCTCGTTTGTAGAGTTCAAGCACTCTGAGAAACATTCTGTCCTCCCTCTTTCCCTCCCATGGGGCCAAGCATATTGCTTTCTATTTAGAAAGCATGCAGTCTATATGCATCAAGGTGAATTGAACTGAACTCAATTGAATTGAATTGAATTGGAGTTCAGCTAGATTTGAGAGCCTATGGCCAACAAGAGGCTAATATAAGAGAGTGCTGGCCTGTGAGCTTTACACTAAGTTAAGGAGTTTGGACTTCATCCTGAAAGCAATGGGGAGCCATTGATGATTGTGGGTAAGAGTATAATGTGTGTACAAGTCAGTATGTAACTGGCTGATGTGAAGAGAGGCAGGAGGCCTAGAGACCCATTCTGAGCATCGTCCAACTGCTCGCGAGCCAGCCTGGTGTGGTGTAATACACTGTGAGCTCAGATGCTCTCCGGAGCCAGGCAGTTTCTGAGACATGAGAAGGCAATCGGGCATGTCCTTTTGGCAGACACACTTTGTTCTCATGCTAAACACGGGAGACTAAATTTTACCAACAGAAAGTAATAGCTCTGTCCATTTAGGGGGAAGCATGAGGCCCTCTCATTCTGTATTGTCATTTCCCTGATTTCAATAGACTCAAAGGTGAGATGCAAAGAAACAGTTCTTTCCTTTAAGAGAAACAGCAGTCTGTGCACTGTAATGAATGGTAGCTAACGGTGGACCTCAGTGCCAGGGGCATGAAGAGGAATGGCTGGCCCTGGGACAGACTGGAACATGCATTCTAGATCAACTTTATCTGACCCTTGGTCCATGGGCTGCATGTAGCCCAAGATGGCCCCACACAAATTCATAAAGTTTCTTACAACATTATGAGATTTTTTGCGATTTTATTTAATCTCATCGGCTAGCATTAGTGTTAGTGTATTTTAGGTGTGGCCCAAGACAGTTCTTTCAGTGTGGCCCAGGGAAGCCAAAAGTTTGGCCACCCCTGCTCTAGACGGAAGGGGCAGCCGTTCAATTGATTGCTAATGAGCTGCAATCCAAGCCTGATCCCCAGGTCTTCTTTCTGGTGGAAGTGGAGATCCAGAGCACTCCCTGACTTCTCTGAATCTTAACACTCTGGTTCAAATGTGTTTGAAACACTGTAGGTGCCAAGCAAACTGCAGATGCTCATTCCTACTTTTGGGCCTCTGGGTATAAACAGGATGAATGTGGAACCCAAAGACCAAGATTTGAGTTTAAGTTCTGACCATCAATGACCTTGAGCAAGCTCCCTAACCTCTTTGAGCCTCAAATGCCTAATATAAAAAAATACAGATCATCCTTCCCTCCTTGCGGGGCAGTAAGGATCAAATGAGATGACGCATGGGGAATCACTCTGCAAACTCTAAGTGCTGCAAAAACACTTTAGGTCTTGTGGTGTGAGGGGCAAGGATACAAGCCTTTGAATATCTGCTGCTATGAGAGCTCAATTCTTTGGGTGGGGGTAGATTAGGGAAAGGGACCTATGAGTTCAACTTGGGGGCAGTTGTGGGGCTGGGGCTTTAGTGACAGTGTTCCAAAAAATGACTTGGTCACAGAAAGCATCTAAAACCAGGCATAGAAAATGCTTTTGGCCACCGTTCTCTAAGGCACTGCCATCTGTAATCAGTGGTCCATGTGAAGAAAGGTATCACTGTGAATGAAACGGATATGATTTTTACATGAACACAATTCCTCTCCACTGTCTGTTGAGTTCTGAACCCTGGAAAGGAGGGTTCCATGCCAAGGTGAGCCAACAGAAAACAAAAGCAAAATTAAGGGGTAAAGAGGAGAGGCACAGGCAGAGCCCTGTCTCCCGCCTCTGGAGTTGCCTGACCGCTGCTCTTCCTTAAAATTGCAAGTTGCATTAGTTGTCAGTTTGATCAGCTCTCACTGAAAGGCCCCTTCATGTCCGGGGCTTTCACCAGAGCCACCAGAAATCAACCCACAGAAAGAGTCCGTGTTGAATGGCTTTAGCTGGACTGCCTGTTCAGTTTCAGAGTTACCCCTCTCCAGCAATTGCATCTATTCTATCCTGCAGACTTCACAGAGGAGCCAGTTGTACAAATTAATACAATTCAGGGGTGAGCTGGGTGTCTTTAAAACCCCGTCTGTATGTGTATGGACGTGGGAGGTTTCCAGGGGGAGCTGCCTGTTTCAGACACATGTGAATGTTGAGCAGGCCAACCCAATGGGGAGGAAATGTACTAAAGAGCCAACTTAACCTGGGCAAAGGGGGAGAGAGATCATTATGAAGAGAGTGGGCTGGCTGTCCCTCCAATGGGGCCCATGGGATCACCATGCCTCATGCCAAGGAAATAGGATGGTGAGATGGTATGGGAAGATTTGCCTTACTGAAAATTGCACACATCACTAACGCAACAGATGTTGTACCTATACCCAAGGGTACCCTTGGGTAGCATAAGACATGATCACTTTCAGCCTCACCACTGACCACTGTGCCTATTGTATCATGATGTAGGGCTGCCAGATGAAGTGCAGTATAAATACGTCTCTAAAACATCCTTTGTTGTTTCTCTGCAATTCAAATTTCACTTGTCATCCTATATTTTTATTTGCTAAATCCGGCAACTCTATGATGTTTGCACTCTTTGGAAGGCACAGAGTGACTCACTGAAGCATTTTCAAGAGGCCCCTGTGCTGTGCTCGGGGCTGAACTGGCACATACACATATTACCTAAGGCCAGGTAAGAGCCACTGAGGTGCAAACCATTACTGACAATGTGCTGCCGCTAGTCCCACAGGCTTGGAAAAACTTGGGCTGTTCATAGATACATCACATTTTTACAAAGAAGTTGGAAAATAGTCAGAGTTGACCTTAAGATGATTGTTGTATTGAATTTTTAAATAAAGTATAATTATATACAGTAACATTTACCCCTTATAGTACATAATACTATTCGTTTTGACAAATATTGGCATACAAACATCATAGCAATCAATATATGAAACAGTTCCATCATTCGCAAAATTCTGCTGTGTCTTGTTTTAGTCAGATGATTAACTTAACATATGCAGAAAACTCATTTGACAACATTTAACATGCATACATCATAAATCTCTTATTAGGCTAGGAATAGAAGGAATCTTCCTTAATGTGATATAGAATAGTCTACAGCAAATACATAGAATCCATGATACTTAATAGATAAATATGAATAAATGGTGCCAAGTATTACAGCTTCTATTCAACATTATTCCAGGGATTTTTAGCCAGTGAGATAAAAATGAATAAACAAACAAACAAACAAACAAACAAATAAGCAAATAAATAAATAAAACCCCTAAAAACTAGAAGGAAAAAATGATTGCTGGATGGCTCAGTGGGTTGAGTGCTCACTTTTCAGCCCCGGGGACCGAGGATCGATTCCCGGCCCCGGCTCGTGTGGACCCATGTGCTGAACTGGGGAGTGCCCCCAGTTCCGTTCTCACCGGGGTGAGACCCCGGCCCAGTTCCTGCCCTGTGCAGCCTCATGCCCACCTGTGGATGAAACTATGTGAAAAACCAATGATGTGCAACTATGGAGACTGTTCTGGGCTCTCTTCTTTCTCTCTGTCTCTGTATATATCTCTCTCTCTCCCTCTGTCAAAAACAATAAGAATAAATCTTTGAAAAAAAATGATTGTCATACTTCACAGTTATTATGTAGTACATTAAAATATCAAAAATAACTTATAGGAACACTATTTTAATTAACAAATGAATTTAAACCTTACACAGATTATTGGATTGGTTCATTATGTAAAAATAAATTGTACTTTTTTATATGCTACCAACAAAATCTTTTTTTAAGTAAAAAATTAAAGAAAAAATAAAAATACTTGCAATTCACACATCTGATTAAGGACTTGTGTCTCATCTCTATAAAAAGCATTTACAACTCAATAATAAGACGAGCAATCCAATGAAAAGCATGATTTTATTAAAGAATTTATGTGAATGGCAAATTAGCAAATGAGAAATTGCTGAAAATTTTGATCATTAGGAAAATTAAAATCAGTAACATATTACTATGCATCCACTAGAATGGCTAAAATTCAAAATAGTCCAGACCAAATGGAGGTGACAATGTGGAACAATTGGAACTCTCATATGCTCGTGGTAGAAATGTAAAATGTTAAAAAATAGTTTGAGAAACAATTTGGCAGATTCTTACAAAGTGAAAGTGTATGTTTACATAGACACATGTACATGAATATTTATAGCAGTTTTATTTAGAATAGCCTCAAATTGGAAACAACTCACCTGCCCATCAACAGGTAACTGGATAAACAAATGGTGGTATATCCATACGATGAAATACTACTGACTATTAAAAAGGAGGGAACTATTATATTAATATGCACAACAACCTAACTGATGGCTGTGAACAATCCAACTGATGACAGTAAAATGGACAAGCTTTGGTAAAATTCATACAATATACTGATATACAGTGACTCCTCACGTAATGACCGACCTGTTTAACAGCTGCTCAGACTTACAACCAGTTCTCTAGGGCAGGAAATTTCCTCTCAGTCTGTGTGAGTCTTGGGAATTTCCTGTCTTAGTATTTATCTCATTCCAGCAGTCAGTTAGTATTCACTACATGAAGTGTTTCCAATCACTCAAATCTATATATTTCATTTATAAGTGTAGTGTCACATGATACCTATTGAAAAATACATATCTTTGACACCATGACACACCACAAGACATTTGCCTCTAAGCTCCTTGCTTACCAACCAATTCACTTAATGACCTAGTCATAGGGAGGTAATTTGGTTGATAAGTGAGGAGTGCCTTACAGCAGTAAACATGTACAAACTATAATTATAGGCAACAATATGGATAAAGTTACAAACATTATACTGAGCATAAAAAACCAGACACAACATAATACCATATTTTTATGTGTATAAGATACCCCAATGTATAAGATGACCCCCTACTTTTCTAATCCAACATTAAGAATTCAATACTTGGGTTACGCTCATGTATAAAATGACCTCTAATTTTTGGTCTAACAATTTTAAACAAAAATACTGTCTTATCACGGAAAAAATATGGTACTCTAGGTTTTGATATATAGAAGCTAAACAAGAAATAATGTAAAACTAATTAGTTGTGGTAGACCTTCAGAATAGTGATTACTTTGGAGGAAAGGGATTAGTGAATGGGAAGGAGCATGAAGTGGCTTCTGGGGTGTTGAAAACAGTCTATTTCTTGATGTGGATGGTGGCTTTTGGGGTGTATTTATTGCATCAACATTTATTGATCTATACTTCTGATTCTTTTCTTTCCTTTTTACTGTATGTCTACTGTACTTAACTAAAATAATTGATTTAAAAATGCTTAAATAGAAACTAAAAAGGTCTGAATGGTCTTAGTTATTGATCTTTAACATGAAAACGATATATATTTGTGAACTCCAAAGTAAACTACGAATGCAAGACTCTGCTACTGTTATGAGTTCACTCTTTGCTTTTCCATCTAAAATCTGACTTCATTGAGGGTAAAGATAATGTCTTAACTCATCTTTGTTTCTTACTTTATGTAGCTGTTTTGATTTTGACACTCTGTTCTCTTGTTCCCATTAAGATATTGTCACTCCATCCATCCATTCTAAATTTTTATTTGGAAAAATATACAGTCACCACATCCAAAACTGGGATATGATACCATGTACATAATAATGTAAATAAATATTAATATCAATTAAAAGTAATTTCTTCATTTATATATCACAATTAATAAACTGATATATCAGACAATACTTATCAAAGTGATCACGTCCCTCCATGAACTTTTTTTTTTTAAATGTATTTTTATTTATTTTTGACAGAGAGAGAGAGAGAGAGAGAAAGAGAGAGAGATACAGAGAGAGAACTGAACCGGGGGAGCTCCCAGTTCAGCACATGGTTCCGCACGGGCTGGGGCCGGGATTTGATCCTCAGTCCCCAACGCTGCAAAGTGAGCGCTCAACCCACTGAGCCGTCCTGACCTCCCCTACATGAACTTTTGAAGTCTTACCTGGTGCCTACCTTAACCCATCAGTTAAAGGCCGCAGCAGCTTGTAGGTACCTTCTGAAATCAGAGGATCTCGGGGTCAGCCCAGGAGCCCAGACCCCTCAAGACTAAGTGGATTTATATCCAGTTCTAGAATTTAGGGGACTAGGAGATGCATAAAACAGTGGTTAAAACTCAGACTTTATAGCCAGAATGCCTTTGATTTAATCCTGCCTCTCCACTTCCTAGCTGTGTGACCTTGGGTGAGTTGCTTAACTCTGTTAAGCCTCAATTTCAATCTTTGAAATTGAGATAATGATTGCTATCTTACAGGATTATTATGAGAATTAAATGAGATCATGTGTCTAAAGTGCTCGGTACAAAGTGCACCAAGTATTTAAGCACTGCGAAAATGGTTAATTATCATGAGTCCAAATTGTTTATGTGGAGGGATAAACTCTTAGGAATGCTCTGACATTTGTGCTTACACACATTCAGGATGGTTTACACACACCCAGGGGCATGTGAAGGTTTTGCATCCTTCCTCTCCAAGACCCATCTTGTTATCTGGCCTCAACCATAAGTATGAGTCAAAGGCACTTTGAGCTGAACTATAAAGGTAGGTAAAGCTTTGTAAATAGTGCTGGGGTCCTCTAGGGGAAAGGAGGCAGAAAAGCATTGTGATCAAGCTGAACTATTTAAAGGGACCAATTCTAGATTCAAAGTAGATTCAAGTAACTTGATTACATGGGGCCCTGGATCATTTAGGATCCTGGTATGCACACGTATGTGCACCTCAGGTGAGAAAGCACACCACAGCCTCCATTGGATTCTGGGGGGCTGGGCCCATTTGTTTCTGTTTGCTGGCCTTATTAGTGGGTGGTTGACTGGGAATTTGAGGCTAGTGGGAGTTGACTGGGAATTTGGGGTGGGAATAGAAACAGTTAAGTGTCTTCAGTGTTGCATGTCAAAAGAGAGAAAGAAGGAGCAGCTACATGTTAGATGTGGGGTGGTGTATTGGTGTCATTGTCATCAAGAGACAGTATATATAGGAAAAAGGCCAAGACACACAACTATATGTCACTGTCATACTTTGGACCTAGCTAGCGTGAATGATTTTTAGACCAATTGGTGGTGTGATGTAGAAAGATAAAAACCACAGCAGAGTATTCCATCTAACATTTCCTTGTCTGAGATTTTTGGAGGCTCTCAGCTTATCTGGTGGCCCTGTTGTCAGAAGGTTCCTGTGACAGTGAAGACCGGGTAATAACGATTGTTGAGAGCCTCATCTTTATTACTAGCTTAAAGCTCTCAGAGGCATGTAGCTGTCTTACTTATTTTTGCACAGACCGTATTTACTGGTCACTGAAATGCATTCATTTCACGTGCACTGCTGTATTAAACCGTGGGCACTTCGATGGTTAGAAAAGAATATGACTCATCCTAATCAAGAGTGAATACAAATCCGTGGTAGCCTTCCACAGAAGGATAGGCATCTGTTCTGGGGAGAGAAGCCTTGGCCTGAGTCCAAAACTGAAGACAATGAAAATATAGTCGAATCTCTGTGAACTGGAACTAAAGCAACCGGCACTCTCAAGCAACTGGCAAAAAAAAAATCTTGCCAGTTGTTTGAGATGTTTCCAGTTACTTGAGAGTTTTGCTGGTTGCTTGAGAGTGCCAGTTGCTTGAGTTCCAGTTCACACAGAGTCTACTTACAGTTAGTGGCATCTACAAATCCCCATGGGTGCCAGTTAATCTACTACATGTTGCAAAATGGATCCAGCCACATGTTTATCCTTCCAGCTAACCATTTCTTCCTTACCCAAGCAACTGGCACAGGAGAGGAAGAGAGTGGGGGAAGAAATGGAAGTCGGTTGCAGCATGGTGGAGTCACCTGATGAGGTCCCTCTGTGCAATGCAGTATGGAGAACATTCCATTGGGAGCAGCAGAGAGACGTGGGTGGGGGACATCACTACAGGGGGCAGGTCACTAACACTCCCAAAAACCGAACTCACTTATTGCTTAGCAACATGAACTTTTCTCCATGGAGCTTTAGGGTCTCCTGTTCATGAAGAGGTAAGTCTTCATGAAAGCTACCGAAATGGATCAAGGGTGTCATCAGATGATGGAGCTAGAGTCTCGGAAGACTAAGGGGCAGGGAGCCCCTGGGTACTGACTGGATAGAGAGGACCAACAACTGTCTGGTCCAGAGGAGGAAAGCAATGAGTACAAGGGCAGAAGTGTTAGTGCTTCTCCACAGCCATATGGGAGTGAGCACCTGCCAGCCTCCTCCCCTGTGACTCACATCCTCAGTTAGCAGGTAGATGGGGACTGTACTTATAGAAGCTGGAGCTTCCTTGGAAGAAATGAGGGGTTCACAGGGAAAGAAGAGGCAGAGAGATTCAGAGCAAATGAGGAAGAATCCAAGGTTGAAAGTGTGTTATAGAGCCCTGTGCATAAGATATTCTCTGTAAGATCTGACACGTTCACATAGAGAAAGACTTAGCATGTCATCTTTCAAAAATAAGGTGACTGGATCTACGGAAGGAGCCCCCAGGATCTCTCTGTGTCTCTAGATGGTGTTCCCTCTCTACTTCATGGGTATAAGATAGTGTCTGTTAATCAATCCTTATAAGTTTCTTTCAAGAGTTCTTGTCCACATCTCAGAAGTTCCTGTGAAAGGATCCCAGGTAATAATCTATGAAACCAAATTTCTTGGGATAGTCTAGAGAGATTACACAGGTATAGGTGATGTAGATGGAAGCAGTGGTAACTCTTTCTGGATTCCTACCACGTCTGGGGCTCTTGGGTGTAGAGGGAAGCAGGGACCCTCTCCTTGGCTTCTCCCAACTCTCATCTTCACAGTCTCCTTTCTTAAAAGAGGACAGGGGCATCTTTTCTGGTCCACCAGTCTGCTTCATTCAGCACTTCACACATTTGTTGGCCACCACACATATGCTAAGTGCTGTGCAAAGTGTTTGGGGGAACAAAGGAGGTTTTCTCAGGCATTGCCTTGTGGTCTTTGATGCATTAACCCTGGATTACCTTCTGAAATCAACCTTTCAGTTTGCTGTTTTCCTCTCATAGATCACTAGCTTATTTTTAACCTTTTCATTGTTGCAAGAATTTGTGTATTTATTACTAACAGATACTGCAATGCCAGTAGGCTTTCTAGCTTCTTTATGTCCACTACAGTTCTCCTTAGGGCATCAGGAAGTGAGGAAATCAGGAGGGAGGCAGGGTTGAATATTATATGGTGATAGCAGGAGAACTGACTCTGGGTGGTGAGCACACAATGCAACACATAGATGATGTATTATAGAACTATACGCCTGAAACCTATGTAATTTTACTAGCCAATGACACCTCAACAAGCTTAATAATAATAATAAATAAAAAAGAAGTGAGGACACCATTGATCGTGGTGGGGATTTGGAAGTCTTGTACACCTTGCTCAGTGCCACAATCCTAACACCTTTCTTCTTGCTATATAATTATAATAATTACAATAAATACCATATAATCCCTGGCCATTAATACCAGTGGCAGCACTTTAAGGTGAGTGATTTATCTCCATTTTATAGATTAGGAAACTGAGACTCAAGATTATTCTGCTGGTACAGAGTGGATTCATGATTTGAACCCTTGCTTTTTCTGACTATAAACTTTTGGCACTTTCAATTTGCCACAGTGCACAGAAAATGAATTGTAGTTATTATGACCACATACATATACAGAGGGTGCCAAAAACATATATACATTTTAAAAAAGGGAAAAACTGTATTAAAATTGTAATACTCAATATATACTGATAACAAATGAATACAAGTCACGTATTCAAGAGGTGCTCAAAGTGGTTGTCATCAGCATCCACACACTTCTGATTATAGCGAACGGCTGAGCAACGTTGACCAAAGTGTCCACTTTTATCACTGCACATGCTGTGTCCATTTACCATGTGTCTCAAACTGATCACAAATACTTGCAATTGTTAGGCATGTTGGAGGTTTTGTTGCATAACCACGCCTCCACTGTCATTGTATTTCCACAACTTTCTAGAATTTCAAATACCACTTCAAAATGGTCTTGCACTCATACAACGACAACCATGCTTTCGTCATTTTCTTTGTCCTGCCTGCCTCACGGCGATTCTAGTATTCATTTGATTAACAACATCTTTTGAGCAAATATCATGCTACACATTGCTATCGCAATTCAATTTAACTTTGAAAAGTAATACACAGATAATATATCTTAAAGTGTGTATACATTGCTTGGTACCTCCGGTGTGTGTGTGTGTCCACAATGCCACAGGCATAGACTCTTGCAAATACTTTTAGATAGACCAGTACTAGTACCTGCAGGTATTGAATAAAGTGATTTTGTTCCTTAGGGGCCCCAGCTATGCTGAACTCCCTGTGACCCTGTGAGCAGACAATGGTTGGCTGGCAGTAGGTTTGATTAACCTCTGGTTAATCATCCATTTCTTCCCCTCAATTTTCTGATCTGCAAAAGTGGGAGGTGGGACAAGTGGCTGGCTCCTGAAGTCCCCTCTGGTAGTCCCTGACGGAGATGACTTCGCATCAACCTCCTCAAACTCAGAGCTTGAACTGTACCAGCAATAAGACAACAGCACCCACTGAGCAAAGCCTGTCTGGGGGTCAGAGGTCTGGGAAGCCACCCTAACCTTGGATCTGGTTCAAGTCCCTGTCTATCCTGAGCCTCAGCTCTCTCACAGGTCAGGTGAGAGGAGATGTGGTGACTGGGTGATGTCCCACGACCGTCTGACACTAAGATTCTCATGTCCCACCCACACTCCCACAGGGAGCAGAGGGAAGCTGCCTCTGCAAATCCCTAAACACTTTTATTCGGCTGCTCCAACTGAGGGTCCGGTGCTCCCTGTGAGGCTACCTGATTGTCCTGCTCCCCGCAAACCATTAGCCTCATAATAACATTCTGGGGGCTTCAGGTTATAACAAGGACACAAAAATTATGAGTTGTATTTGTCACTGACTTCATAGCCCTAAAAGACCCTGCCGTCTCCTTAAGCAGATGGGAAGTAATCTCCTGGCTGAAGTTTAAGGAATAGGACTGTCTGGAAGGCCTTGTGCGTGAAGGGAAAGAGCAATAGGCTGGTGTGACACTAAAGTAGGTGGCAAAATGGAACATTAAAACATCCAATAAAACCCTAAGTGCTTCATCACCAACACTAATGAAAATATATGGTTGCCCAATAAAACGCTCCACGCCGGCCTCTGTTATTATTACCGGTTACCGGTGCGATCTCCACCTGGAAAGGGCGACCCTCTCCCTCACATGGCCCGTGGCCTGGGGCACGCAGTGTGGGGCATGTGGGGCCAGTGTGTCTCACAGGAGAACATGGCTGACCTGGCGTCCAACTGCACTGCCTGGCTTAGATGGGCGCTTCCGGGGCCATAAAGAGACAATGGCAAGCAGAGCAAGACCAGAGGTCTGACCTGCCTCAGTGTTTCTTGCTGATGGGGGATCGGCCCGCTGGGTTATGAGCACAAGGCGTGGAACCCAGGGGTGCTGCACACACTTCAGGAAGCAAGACAGGCTTCTTAGTAGACATGAAAGGAAGAACTGAAATATCGTGTCCTCCTTACGCTTCTTCTTGGATGAGTACCCGGCATATAAGACGACCCCCTAATTTTACAGTTAAAACATAGGTTTAGACCTATATTCACTGTATAAGACTACCCCCCACTTCCGAGGCTGTAGTCTTATACAGCGAATATAGGCCTAAACCTATGTTTTAACTGTAAAATTAGGGGGTCGTCTTATACGCCGGAAAATACGGTATTTCATCCATTGCTCAAAACAGAATCACTAAGATCATCTGAAATACAAAACTCCTGACCAATTCGCAGCCTGACATTCCAAATCAATCCTTACGTTGAACTGGATAGATAGACTAATGGCGTTTATACAATATTTGAACATTTCCAAAACGTCTGAGACTTAATAAAATCAGCTGTCGCCTCCAACACTAGGATGATCTCATTTGATCCTAAAATAAACCTGGTGAGGCTGGCCATGTAATTATTCCAAAATTAACTGATGAGATTCAGATTCGGTTGTTGAAGGTCTCATAGCCAGTGGGTCTCAGATGCCTTAATCCAGTGCCCTGGCACCATGAAGTAGAAATGAGCCCACTGTACTCCAAGGCCACCTTGGTCCCGAAGATGGCAAACTGCATCCAAGTTCAAAGTCCTATCAGATTCAATTCAAAAAAATTGGATTTGTGTGATGGAGATGGGAGTGCTACGGAAGCCTGGGGACCCCACACAGTGGAAGAAGAGGGAGCTATGCTAAGTGAGCAAGACCTCCTGCCCCCAGAAGACCGCCGCCCCCCCGCCCCCCTAGTTTTCCTGCTATGAGAACAGTCACATACAAACAGTCATCACTTCGGACCCTGGAAGGTTTTGAACGTGTTACCAAGCTGAGCTTCCCTTTCTACTTTTGTAAAATGAGAGAATGGGAGTAGATGACTTCCAGGTTGTCTTTGGCTCTGACCCTTGCTATCTCTATTTTGCAGTTTATAGGAAAGGCTTAAGTAGCACTAATGTGGGCAAACAACATTTAAGCTCAATTCAAAGGAGAAACAAGTGTACATCTATGAAACAACTAACCTTTACCAGGAACTGTTCATATAATATCTCATTTAATCATCAAACAACTCTCTCTAAGGTGAAGACTATTGCCACTATTTTATACACCCAGAATTTGAGTCTGATACAAGTTAAGAAATTTGTTTAGTTCCCCCAGTGGATGTCCAGGGGTCTGCCCAAGGGCTGGGCTCTAGTACACCAGCTCCCTGTGACAGCCCCATCTTGAATTTCCTTGTCTTTGTCAGAAAGACCCTTGGACCTGAAACCCTGTTATCTAGCTTAAGATGGCTCTTGTCTCATAACTTCCTTCCCAGTGAAGGCACTTTATTACTGGCTATATCCTCAAACACGTTTTTCCTTTACAGCCACTACAATTTTCACAAGCAGAGGGGCGTTGTTAACTCAAGTTGTCCTCGCTAGACTTGACATTGGCTGATTGCATCTTGCTGACGTGCACGCCTCCTGCTGTGTTGCCGGATGGACCCCTATCATTTCCGCATCGCAAGCTGGCAGGGTGTGTGGCTCTGCAGCAGCTTTTTCTGCTCCAGCAAGAATAGGATAGAACTGCTTTGTGGGTGCAAATAAGAGGCTCATATAATGAGAAATCCAGATTATTGCCTTCCTGCATGGACGAGAAGAAAAACTTACCAACATGAGTTCTCCCTCCCTCTATCCTTTTTATTGTTTTGACAGAGAGAGAGACAGAGAGAAGGGGGAGGGCCCGGAGCAGTCTCCATAGTTGTACATCATCAGTTTTCCACATGGTTTCATTCCACACAGGTGGGCAGGGGCCGGGCAGGGTGGGAACCAGGCTGGGGACCTCCTTCATGGGAGGCACACCCCCTTGAGCCCCAGGTCCAAACCGGGGGCCTCCCACATGGGTAGTTCACCCTGGTGACAACCAAACTGGGGTCCTCCTGCATGGAATTACAACCCCAGATCAGCATATGGGTCCGCACAGGCTGAATCCAGGACTTGATCCTTGGACCCTGGGACTGCAAAGCAAACGCTCAACACACTGAGCCATCCCAGATTCCCCTGTCCTGTCTTTCCCACTTTTCTTTCCTTTATCTATTCTTTTTAAGTGTATATCATTTGAAAAGCACAGCTCTACAAACACGTTTTAAGGTGTATAAATATTGAAAGGCTTATTAATAGTGCTCCAAAGGCCAACTGAGTGGGTTTAAACATGGCATGTAGCCAAAATGTAGTGAGCTAGAACTTTCCAACAACTAATGCAGCCCTCGGCCATGAGGCTGAAGGAGGAGACCAGGCTGGAAGGAGGGGCCCCGGCAGAGCAGGGCTGGGGCTCTGGAGCACAGAAACATTGGGGAGAGGACTGGGCGGATTCTGGGGAATGTGGGGCCCAAAGGCTAAGGTGAGTGACGGCAGCAGGGTGTGTGGTTTCAAAGGAAAATCTTGCCCTTCCTCCGTTTGGTATATGCAGCCAACCCAACCAGGACTGTACAGGCATCTGCAACCAGGAGAAAACCAGAAGTCATAACCACGAGGCAATGGAAAACTGACAGGGTCCGGCAGCGTCTCCAGCTCATTCAAAAAGAGGCTTTACTTCTGGACTCTATCTATTTATCTCTGTCCCTGGTTCCTGGCTCAGAGCTGCTCAAACCCTTCTAATGTCCTAAGTGATGAGAGCACTGGGAGCATTTTGTGTTCTAGTATTTGGTACTTGGCTCCAGTTTCTGATACTGTACTCCTAAATTCTTTGCGATTTCCTGGGTGACAGCAGGGTCTTTTGTTCTAGTGTGGTGACTCTTCATAGCCCCCTAGTTTGGGTTAGGGCTAGTCCCCAGAACGACCAAGCTTTGACTAGAAGCTTGGAATTTTCTACCCTACTACTCCAGAGATGGGAGAGGGGCTGGAAATAGAGTTGATAATTGATCATTCCTATATGAGGAAGCCCCCATATAACCCCAAAAGTAAGGGTTTTGAAGACATTGCAGGCTGGTGAACATGTGGAGGTGCTGAGAATGTGGCACCCAAAGAGGGCATGGAAGCCCCACACCTCTCTACATATACCTGAACCCTATGACTCTCTTTTATCTGAATGTTCATCTATATTCTTTAAGTTAATTTTTTCATTTTTATTTCCTTGAGAGAAGGTAAGAGAGGGATCAGGGGAGGGCCCAGAGCAGTCTCCATAGTTGTACATCATTAGTTGTGACATGGTTTCATTCCACACAGGTGGATGTGGGGCCAAGGGGAGGCAGGAACAGAACTGGGGACCTCCCGCATGGGAGGTGAGAACTTTTACTGCCCAGTATCCTGATGGTTTACCAGCTGTGCCAGTTCAGCATATGGATTTGCACAGGCCAGGGCTGGGCAGTGAATCCTGGACCTCATAACTGCAAAGCAAGTGCTCAACAGCTGAGCTACTCCAGCATCCCCTCATTTGTATATTTTTAGCATATCTTTTATAATAAACTGGCAGACTGTAAGTAAATTGTTTTCCTGAGGTCTATGAGCCATTCTAGCAAATTAATTGAACCTAAAGAGGGTGTCATGGGAATCTACAATGTGTAGCCCATTCATCAGAAGCACAGGTGACAATCTGAACTTGAAATTGGCATCTGAAGGGAGACAGGAAGTCTTCTGGGACTGAGCCCTTACTCTGTGGGGTCTGAGGCTCTCTCTGGGTAGAAGTGTCAGAATTGAATTACACTGTAGGACAGCTAGCTGGTATCACAGAATGCGTGGTTGGGGACAACCCCAGTCATCTGGCGTCAGAAGTGTGAGTGGGGCAGGAGTGTGAGAATAGTGGGGAAATGCAGGAGGAAGACTGACTTTTCCCCAAATTAATGACCCAGGAGGGCAGTGTTTGCAGAAGAAGCCTGCACCCGTGGGCGATTGTAGAGCCAATAATCTAACTCACGCTTGCGTTTCCACCAAACCTGCTAATCTGTTAGTAAATGACACACTGTCTAAGGTTCAGTTTCCTCATTTAAAAACATGGGACGGTTATCGCCTTCTCCATGTGAGTATTAAAGGTATTACATGGGAAGCTGCATTTAAAACACTACGCACCTAGTAATTATTAAGATCACTGTGCACTTTTTTCCTTTTATCAACACCACATTATGGAATTTCTAGAATCTGTAGGTCTTGTTTCCTTTTCTTTTCTCTGCAGCTCTCTCCATTTTGAAACTCACTCTGGTTCCTTGAGAAAGAGGCGGGAAGGAATACAAAGAAGCGTGTGGTGAAACCTTTCTGAGTGCCTCGTGAATGGTTGATGTTTAACGGGTAAGAGGAGTGATGTGGCCTAAGGGGAGGCTCGGGGTCCTTCAGTCTTTGTGACTAAGTCTGGGGTCCAATTCCCTACTAACAGTTTGTGATTAAACTTAAAGCGATAGCTGTCCAAAGACACAGAGAGGCCACGTGGTCTCCCTCATGAATCAGATGGTCTTCGCAAGGCAATGGTACTTTTACATGAATGAGTAGGTGGTGACAGGAGGCAGCAGGAAGCTCTGGATCAGGCGAGCCAGAAGTGGCCGAGGATGTAGACAGGGACGAGCTATACAAGCTCCTTTTAGGCATTCATTTGTCAACAAACATGAATGCGGTCCCCACTGTGTGAGTCATTGATTTAAACACTTTGCTGCTTTTGTGCAAACATCACCCTTCGTGTCTCAACACAGCATTAGAGTGTAGGAGCTGCAGCAAAAAAAGAAAGACATGGGGAGTTCGCACAAACTTACTGCACAGACTTATATGCACAGAATGTTCCGAGGGTCACTCAGCCCACATTCACTGAGATCTGTTCTGGCCCAGCATCCTAGTAAGCACTGTACAGAAGACAAAGATGAATAAAACACACTCTCTGTCCTTGAGGATCTCAGTCTAGTGGGTGAGACAAATGAAGAAGGAACTAAGAACAACACAAACTGATGTATTTTGAAATAGAGACAGGGAATGGGCTTGGGAGGAGACTTGGCTGCCAGGCCAGACATGTGACAACCCAGGACTCTGTCTGGTGCTTGGCAACTGACAGGCTAGACCAGAGAGCAATGTCTGGGCTGGAGGGAGACCTGGAGCTCAGCCAGGAAGGGGGAGGGAATGCCAGCCGTGAAATAGGGGTTCAGGGATTGCTGAACAAAGCATCAAGCTTTTGTATAGATTGGGGATATTTCATTTTGTCTTATATAGTGAAGAGTCAGCCATTTAAACACAGTATTTAAAAATCACAAGTCCCAGAACGGCTTAGAGTCATTCATGGGAGACTATCAGAACCAAGTGACAGCCATCAGTGGTCTTCAGACTGCTTCTTGGGGCGGGGAGGGCAGGAAGGGGGGTTCTTTAGCAAACAGCAGCTGTTCAAAGGCAGATCAACCTGGGTGGTCAACTCACCAGCTCTGACTTCTGTAATGGGTCAAATATTCTGCTAGTGCTCAATTAATGCTTATTGTTATTCCTGATAATACCATCTATACAGAATTCCTGCACAATGCAAGGAACTGCTCCGCCAGTTACATTCTCCCTCTTACCCAAACCTCAATCCATTCTGGGGCAACCGGGCCATCAGTTGAAAAGGGGAGATTTGTATGCCCTTGTGTGGCAGGAACCTTCTGGATGCAGAGGGGCAGACCGAGGTGAGGGCAGCAGCAGAGTGTTTCTGGCATGGCAGACACAGTCCTCCCGGAACTGGCCGACTGAGACCCACTTCTTTATTCTCTGAGCTGCAGAATTGGTCCAGTTGGGTGGGCAGATGTGTTTTCCCCTCAAGAGCATGTTTCCAGAGGTTGATGAATGTCTGACTTTCTTCTCTCTGACAACCCCCATGTAACCATCGCTCATTCAATGAGGCTTCAATCACACACCCCAAGCAAATGAATTTGACTGAAGATTTCAGTAGCAATGGAAATGCAATTATCCTGAATTAACATCTGAGAAATATACACCCCTCACCCCACAGACAGCTTTTTCTAGATTGTCTAGATAATGCATCTATGCTGTTCTGGGTAATTTGGGCAAAGTAAAATACAGCACCCTGGATGAACCAAATGATTGGCCTGCCTCTGCTTTGCCACAGAAAGACAGTTCTCTCTCAGAGCCCGGCAGAAAACTCTGTTAACAGTTGGTGCTCAGTAAATGCTGATTTACTAGGGTGGGACTGCTGGCCGGACTGTATTTGAAATAATAAGTCTTTCTTGTTCAAATGAGCCATCCTAAACAGCCGTTGTTCACATAGGACCATCTCAGCAAAACATCTTACCAAGTTCAAGAATGATGATGCGTGCTAAGAGATTAATAAGAGAGAGGTCCTGCTTTTTAGGAGTCTGTACACTACTTAGAAAAACCTAGACTTGGAAATATAAGATGTTAATAAACTTCATAAATAAATCAAGTAATAAAATACTTAAGCTAATTGTGTAATAAATTATAAGGTGGTAAATGTTATGGAAAAGTGTCAGGTGGGAGGGGATGGATTGACATTTAAAATTATTTTTTAATTAAACCTTTTTTTTTCATGTTATTGTTTGAGAGAAGGTGAACGAGAGAGAGAGAAGGGCCCCGAGCAGTCTCCATAGTTGTACATCATTACTTGTAACATGGTTTCATTCCACACAAGTGGATGTGAGGCCACGCAGGGCAGGAACTGAACTGAGGGCCTCCTGCATGGGAAGTGAGAACCTTTACTACCATCTTGGCAGTTACTAGTTGTGCCACAGTTCAGTATATGGGTTTACATGGGCCAGGGCTTAGAATTGAACCCTGGACCTCATGATTGCAAGGTAAGTGCTTAACCTCCGAGCGATCCTGGCATCTCCTGATCGACATTTTAAATACTGGGTGAGGGCACAGTCAGGGTGGATCTTGTTTAGAAGGAGACAGCTGAACAAGGACTTGTAATAGGTGGGGGTGTTGGCCAGGAGGATGTGACAGACAGCATCTCAGTTAGAAGGGACAGCCAGTGATTGGATTTCAGGAAGGCCCTGCAACCAGGGGCCAGATTATGTCGGGCCTTGTAGGCCACTGCAAGGACTTTGGATTTTGCCCCATGTGAAATGGGAAACCATTGTGGGGAGTTAAACAGAAAGAGGACATAACCATTTTAAGTTCTGAAAATATTATTCTGGCCATTGTGTTGAGAACAGACTCCAGGGAGGCAGAGGTAAAGCCAGAGGACCTGTCAGGAAGCATTGCAGTAATCCAGGGAAAATAATAAGCCTCTGTCCCTGGGGGACCAAGTGATATCTTCGTGGGCCTTCAAATCAAACCATCCTACCTAATGGAGGATGTATATATAAATGTGTATGGAAGGAGTTGGTAAAAGACCCCAAATTCAGTTTTCCTATAAGGGGTGAGAGCTTTCCCCCAAAAGAGCAAATAATTCAACACGTTCTTTCTTCTTTTGCTTCATTCAGCTCTTGTGTAGTTTGTGAGGGGCTGGCTGCTAAGACAGAACCAGGGACACAGGATACATTTGATCTGCTCACAACTAACTCTGGCTTCGACTTCAGGGGCCAAGACTGGGTGAACATTCATCACGAGATTTGTGCATATATCTGTCTAGTTTGCCAGGAGACAGAGCAGAGACATATTTGGGCAGAGGCCACAGCTGGGAGTAAAGAGGAGGCTCAAGAACCAGGGAAAGCCGGGACGGCTCAGCGGGTTGAGCGCTCGCTTTGAGGCCATGAGGACCGGGGATCGAATCCCGGCTCCGGCCCAGGCGGACCCATATGCTGAACTGGGGAGTTCCCACAGTTCAGTTCTCTCTCTGCCTCTGTCTCTGTATCTCTCTCGCTTTCTGTCTAAAATAAAAATAAAAAAATAAAATATTTTTAAAAAGAACCAAAGAGAGTGTCTCTAGGGACAGATCGGAATTCGGTGATCAGAAGCCTTGATGAATCCAGTAGTAGATTCCACATTCCCATTTCACCGAGGGGGCTGTGTGCACAGTGATTAAGAGGAAGTCTCTGGGCAGAGTGTGTAAGTGGAAGAGCATGGGGAAGGATGGCATTAACTGATTCCAAGAACTTCCACGGTTCCCAGGGACCACCAGGGAACCAGGGTGGGCGGGGCCCGACGCAGAGACTAACCTCCCCTGGCTCCCAGACTGCGGGAGATGCAAACAACAAAGCAAGACAAGGTGTAGAGCAGGGGTCCCCGACCCCCAGGCTACACACCTGTACTGGTCCAGGGCCTGTTAGGAACCGGGCCGCCCAGCAGGAGGTGAGCAGCAAGCTAAAGAGTGACGCTTCATCTGTGTTTACAGCCACTCCCCATAGCTGTACCCCCTGAGCTCTGCTTACTGTCAGATCAGTGGTGATACTAGATTCTCATAGGAGCGTGAACCCAATTGTGAACTGTGCGTGCACATTCCCCGCTCCCCTCTAGCCATGAAAAATTGTCTTCCATGAAACGAACCCCCGCTGCTTAATGGGGACCACTGGTAACGGTCTGGGAGTCAGAAAGGCCTGAGTGCTGTGGGAGCTCACAGGGTGCAAGGTTACTTCTGACGACATTGTTCAGAGATTAGGAAGGGGAATGCAGTGTTTGATCAACGGAAATGGTCAAGGCGAGGAGAGAATAGGCCGGCTGCAGCTGGGGAGTGGGGAAACCACAGGTAGTGTCCCGGATTTCACGCAAGAAGTAATTTTGACAGAAAACACAGGTCTATAATTAAAAATTGTAAATTTTCATTGCTCAACAATGAAAACGCATTGTTCTTTCGTGTAGCGCTCCATTTTTAATAACCCTGAACTGTCAGCTGTCACGCTGTCTTTTTTGTTGTTGTTGTGGGCAACACTTTACCGCACAAATGACACAAAATTCAAATCTTGCGTGAATTTTGGGACACCCTTTATAAGCAGATAAGCAAATAGTTCCATTTAACTTACAAGCAGAGTTTATGAAGAAAAGTCACGTGAATGAAGATCAGAAACTATTGCAAAGGACAGATGACAAAGAGTCATGGATGACATGTTAGATTTGATCCTACAGGTGACCGATAATTCCTGAAGGGTTGAGCACTGAGTAACTTGCTCAAAGCTGTTGCCTCAATTCTGGTATCTGGGGCCAGAAGAGTAACTTCAATCCCTCCGTACAGAATAGTCCTTTAAACATTCTGGAGAGGTGGTCTGTTCCTCTTACATTTTATCTTGAGGCTAAGCATCTCCATTTTGGAAAGAAGGAAGGGAGGGAGGGAGGGAGGAAGGAAGGAAGGAAGAAAGGAAGGAAGGAAGGAAGGAAGGAAGGAAGGAAAAGAAAGCAAGCTCTGTCTTTAGGGCATAGTTTCCACCTCCTTCATGTCTGGTCACCCTCCACAGGACACTGAATAGGGTATTTATAAGCAACTAACGGTTATTGAAATCTTACACAATGCCAGACAGCATGATGGAGATTTTAAATGGGTGATCTTATGGAAACATCATGATAGCTCTACATGAAGGTGTTCTTTTTATCCCCATTGACAGATGGGAAACCTGAGGTTTAGATCAGTTGAGTAAGTTGCCCAAGGCTAGTGAATGTCACAAGTAGAATCTAAGCCTGTGTTTTCTGTCTGCAGAGTCCAAGCTTCTAAACACGCCACCACACGCTTCACCCTCAATCCTCAATAACAAAGAAACTCTCTGGAATTTGGATCTGGACTCCAGACCACCATGATCACTTTCTTTCCTGGACCTCAATTTCCTCATCATCAAATAAGGGGTTTGGACCAGAAGGTTTTATTTGTTCATGAAATTGCATTCATTGAACTACTGCTGGACAAAAAAAGACATAGGAGTAAATTCAAAATCCTAGCCCTTCTTGGGGTCACCCTGGAAAAGATCCCATCTACCTTTTAGTACCTTTTTTTATATAGGACCAGAGATAGCAAACAGATCCTACAGGATAATGTGTGCCATGTGTTTAAAGTACACTTTAAATCAGTTATAATCTTAGGCCCACATGGCATTTTTCTTTTTTAATAATAATAACAGTAATAATAATAATTTATTGATGACTGGGAAGACAGGGAAGGAAATATGCTTCTGGTTGGTACAGAGGAAGAGAAATTCAATAACCCCCTTTACCTTTTAGCACTAAAAGCTTGAGTTAAAATGATTGAGCACCACACTATAAATATAAATATAAAAGGCTATGGGAATAGAACAGAACCCCAGCCATGCTGAAAGCAGTGGGGTATTCAGGCTGAGCGTGACCAGATGGGACAGGCAGGCTCCTCTAGAGACCGTCTGGCTCACTCAGATCGACCTCTGTCGTCGGCCAGGTAAGATGGCCGGGATGGCAAGAGCCTGGCAGCAGTGTGGTTCCTCATAGTCTTCAACCTTGCCTCTGCCTTGGCCAGACTGGCCCTACTCTCGCCAGGCCACCCTGACCCACTAGGCAACATGGCAGAGCCCCCAGGCCTACTTAATGAGGGCCATGCCTGACCTCCCCCAGTCTCCTGGACTCAAGGTCCAGCTTCCTGGACAGCACTTTGTTCAAGGTGCTTGCCTTCACCTAACAACAGCAGGGCTCCTTCCTGCAATACCTGCGGAGTGGGATTCTCAGTCCTGGTTCCTCCGCCATAGCCCCACCCCCTGTAGCCTAACCCACCCAAGGCCCCTTTCACCACACAGGTTGTCAGCTCAGGTGTCTATGGGCTAAACACTTGGCATGGAGTCTGGATTTGAACTGGGCTTAAGATACCTGATCCTGTCCCCTAGATGGAGGGGAGAGAGGCCAAACCGGGAACAGTTTCCTAGGCAGGAGAGCTTCTGACCTGAGACTGAAGTATGTTTGGGTGAAAGGGGGAATCCTGGAAGTTGTGTGCTATAGATGGTGCTTAGACCAGAGATGGGAAACACGTCACATTGAGTTATCCATGCTTCAAGGCCAGATGAGGAATGGGAGTCAGGCACACAGCCCAAGTCTGTTAGAGACATAAGAGGTGGAAGAGGCAACAGTGAGGAACTTAGAGGTATCTGGGATGAATCTGGAATCATTGCCTGCAGCCATGAGCAGGCTCCTTCGGCTGGGACTTTGGCATAGGTTCATTCATATTTGATGGGCCTTCTAATTCAGTGGCTGAAGTCTAGGGTTCCTAGTCAAAGAGATGGATTTGCATTCTAGCTCTACTGCCAGCTATGCTGTGACTGTTCCAGAATTTCTACTCCAAAGTGCCTGAGGGGAGCCATCTGGTTGAAATAAGGGTTTGGGGACTTGTCTTGAAGCTGCCTTGCTTTGGTACTATATGAAACATTGAAAATAATTCCCTGTCTATGTTCTAGGAATGCCTGAGGGTGGGATGATGGAGCAGTATTAGTCAGCTACTGTCACAATAATGCTACAATACAAACAACCACAAAATCTCAATGGTGTATAACAATAAGCTTTTATTTCCACACTCACTGGTGTGCAGATGAGCAGGGATAGCTGTGCTTCAGGCTATAGATTTCCTGGTCACTGATGCTCAGCTCCTCCATGTTATACTTGGTTAAGTCTGCCTTTAAGCAAAGGATCGAATCCAGGTTTGCTCTGCATGTCTTACAACTTCCTTGAACTAGTGGCTATGCATATCTGAGACATATTCTACTCACGGAGAAAAGCAGGAGCAAGAGAGTGAACCCAACGCAAGCCCATGTCGAGTCTTTCCTCAAGTCACCTCCACTGCCCATTGGCCAAAGCAAGCCTCAGGGCCACCCCAAAGCTACATGAGAGGGCAGTGCATGCCCCCCACTCCTGGGAAGAGAGTGGGTGAGAACAACCACCAGAGGCAAAGAATTGAGACCAACCCAGCCCCCTTTTGATAGAGTTGCATAGCA
This sequence comes from Craseonycteris thonglongyai, assembly GCA_004027555.1. Taxonomy (NCBI): domain Eukaryota; kingdom Metazoa; phylum Chordata; class Mammalia; order Chiroptera; family Craseonycteridae; genus Craseonycteris; species Craseonycteris thonglongyai. The sequence continues at coordinate 93,103 of PVKE010000546.1, read as the reverse complement.
GGAATCTCATAAAGCTTAACGTTTCTAACTTAAAGCTTCCAGTTTCTCCTGTGTAAATCTAAGCTGATACAACTCAGAAGACTACAGAAGACAACTGTGTGGACATGGGAGCCGGACATATTGGGTTCAAGTCACCATTCCAGGTCTGACTAGCTGTGTGTCCCTGGACAACTTATTATACTTACCTGTTATGTTGCTACTTCTTCCACAGATGATTGAGATGTGAAATGAGTGAACAACTGTTCAGTTCTTGAAATATCTGACACAGAACTTGGTCAACAAGGATGGTAAACCTCAAACTCTCTAGATGTCCACTCTGGAAGGACAACACATTGCCCCTCTGGTCCTTTGCCCTGCCTTTCCTCCCACCCCATCCAGTTGAATTCTTGCTCCCTAGCCTGTACTTACTCAGTCCTGTCTTTTCTTCATGCTTATCTCTTCCAGAGCACATTCCCAGCAAGTACTACCTTCTTCCCCAAATTGTGTTTCCCCAGTATTTCTCCACTTTCAGGCCTCTTCCAAGACTTGACAGTTTGATACGATTTGGGAGCAAGCAGTGAGCAAGAGGCTGGAGCCTGGATTTCCTGAAAGAAGGCAAAGCAGAGGAAGTCCAGAAGCCTGGTGGTAATGCGGGGAAACTATGTGAATCACCGTGGATCCTGCAGTGACACAGCAGATGGAGCAAGGTGCTGAGTGGGGCCTGGAGTCCTGGGAGCTCAGTGTCCACAAAGCGTCACTTTGTACTGATTGATCTTTGTCTTCGCGATCCTGGCTTCTGTCTTTTCCTGTTACCGACAAGTTTGTAAGTTAGAGTCTGTATTTTGTATCTTACTCTGTTGCTGTCCCAGGAGTAACCATAAACATCAAAGGGCCAGGAGTTCCTCTTATTTTGTGTTGGTAGCACCATTTTCTCTCTTCCTCTCACCTCCTCTCCCTCCCCATGAAGCTTTGTGCAGAGTAGCAGCCCTGTATTTACTTCATGAAATGTTATACAACTTGAGGGAAAGGCATCCCTAGGGCTATTTCTCCACTAGAACACATCAAATGCCAAATCCACACATGCGTACATCTTCATGCTGAAACACACACATACAGTTTAATTACCCTATTTATCCTCTGGGTCATCCACATTTGTGAACAAGAAAGATCAAAGAAAAAAATTTTCATTTTAAACATTGCAGCTAATTCCATTAATTATGTTGTGATGCTATTAAGCATTTCATTTCAGAGCTATTAAAGCTTAAATTATTTATTAATACTTATAGATCATTACCTGATAGTGTTCACTCTGCAGAAAAGGTGATGAATAATTTATCAATTTTGACATGGTTCTCTCCTGACAGCCCTGTTTGGATAGTCTATATTTGTCCACGTTGGCTTGTTAATATAGTGGCCTATATGTGTGAAGCTACTGTTCTTTCCATTATATGGGATCTTCCTGAATTCTGATTGTCATTTAAAACTTTCCACATAGATTGTAGATGTGATAGAAATAATAGTAATGTTGTGTCAATAAAAAGGTACATTTTCTTCTCATGGTGGAGATGGACTTCGGCTCAAAGAGTAAATTAGAACTTTATTTATTCATTATAATAATAATAGTTTTTACAAAACTATTATTATTATTATTTTTTTTTAAAGTTATTATTACATTTTTTTAATATATATTTGTATTTATTTATTTTTGACAGAGAGAGAGACAGAGACAGAGACAGAGACAGAGAGAGAACTGAACTGGGGGAACTCCCAGTTCAGCATATGGTTCCGCATGGGCTGGGGCCGGGATTCGATCCCTGGTCCCCGGCGCTGCAAAGTGAGCTCTCAACCCACCGAGCCATCCTGGCTTCCCCCCAAATTATTATTACTATATACATTATTACTGTATATGGTGATGAGCACAAATTAATACTTCTGTTTCAATGCTGTTTAATGATTGTTTTAATCAAAACTAACATGAAGTTATTAAAATTTAAATGAACAAAAAGAATTTCATGATGAATCAGTGAAACCAATAATTAACAAATGGATACTGATGATTACACAGAGATAAAGATCAAAGGCATCTCTTGAGCCTTACCAATCAATTTTAACATTCATCTATATAAATGTTATATCTGGGAAGAATTCTAACTGGTGTCACCAACTACCCACAATGGGAAATGACTCAAGACATACACACACACACACACACACACACACACACACACCAAAACCAGTACTATATACAAGTGACTTAATCACATACCATCTACATGGACATAAGTATATAATTATCTATTTTAGGAATTTATTGTGTCTCCATTTGACAGATACTTTTCTCAGTAAGTTATGCCAACACTTTTCTGGATATACAGCAGGATATATAGGCTGAGGCAAGAGATTTATAGTGGATTCAAAACACAATTTTGAATATCTTTATAACATGCTCTTTCTTAGTTGATCTTCTATTGTTTCTCTACCTTCTGGTCAGTTTCCCAGGAGTGAGACAAGCTTTTCTACTTCAAATGAAATTGTTTAAGCTGTGGCTTTGTGCACATTCTGCCAAAATCCAGACAGGGTGTGGAAGGAAGATTTGTGTTTTCTAAGCAACTATAACTTTCTCTCAAACCCCAGCAACCTCAGCCCTTTCACCCCCACATCAGGGGTAGTCTCGCCTATGCTGCGATGGAAATTTTTATTGTGACAAAATGTGTTAATACATAACATAGTATTTCTTAATATAACCATTTATAACTGTACAATTCAATGTCATTAAACACAGTCACAATGGTGTGTAACCATTACCACTACCTATATCCAGAAGTTTTTCATTGTTCCCAACAAAAACTCTGTGCCTACTTACCATAACTTCCATTCTCCTTTCCTGAGGTCTCTGGCAATCCCTCCTCTACTTTCTGTCTCTATGAATTTGCCTATTTTAGGTAGCTCACGTAGGTGAATTAACAATATTTGTCCTGTGTCTGGCTTATTTTACTAAGGACAATGTTTCCAAGGCCCGCTCATGTTGTAGTACACGAGGTCTGACAGTGAAGTTCGCAGACTTGCCACCATGTGCTTACGTTGGCAGCACTGTACAAACAATTTGGTAAGATTTTATAACCTTGGTATGTCAGGGTCTCACAGCTGTGTTTGTTAGTGTGTGGCAGTGTCTTGCTGAATGGTGTTCATTATTGTTGTGCGTTTTTGTGTGCTGTCACGAGAATGTTGGAGCTTGAATTAAAGCAATGAACACACATTAAATTTCTTGTTAAACTTGGCAAGAGTGGAAGTAAAATCAGGGACATGTTTGTCCATGTGGATGAGAATAATGACACGAAAAAAACAGCAGTGTCCAAATGGATTAAATATTTTTTCTGAGGGGAGAGAAAGAGTCACTGATGAAGAGAGGTCAGGGCAGCAAGTGACACGCAGAACTGACAAACACAATGCAAAAATCCACCAAATTGTGTGTTAAAATTGTTAGCTGCCTGTGAGAAACACAGCAGATCAAGTTAAACACCGATCGAGAACACAGTCAATAGTTACTGGTTTACCTGAAGGTAAGTGGGGAGGTGGGGGGAAGAGCTGTTGAGGGGGGTAGTAGGGAGGGGGAATCCAATATACGGTGATGGAAAGTGAGCTCATTCTGGGTGGTGAGCATATAATGTGATGTATGGACAATGTAATGTAGAATTGTACACCTGGAAACAATGTAATTAATATCAATCAGTGTCACCCCAATAAATGTAACAATTAAAAAAAAAGAAAGAAAGAAAGAAAAATCTTCACTGAAAATCTTAGCATGAGAAAGGTGTAAAAGAAAACTGTTCCCAAAGGACCTCACCAATGAACAAAAGCAAAAGAGAGTCGAAGTTTGCCAAGACCTTTTGGAGGGGCAAAATGTTTTGGGCCGTGTTATCACTGGTGATAAAACATGGGTGTACGAATATGTCCCTGAAACAAAACATCTAAATGCACAACAAAAGTAAGCCAATTCTCCACAGCCAGAAATGTTCTGTCAGTCCAAATCAAGAGTGAAAATGATGCTGCTAACCTTTTTTGATATCAGAGGGATTATTCATTATGAATTTGTATCAACTGGACAAATAGTCAACCAACTTGACTATTTGGAAGTGCTGAAAAGGCTGCATGAAAAAGTTAGAAGAAAACAGCCTGAACTTTTTGCCAACAACTCATGGCTCTTACATCACAACAATGCACCAGCTCTCACGGCACTGTCTGTGAGGGAGTTTTTAGCCAGTAAACAAATAACTGTATTGGAATACCTTCCCTACTCACCTGGTCTGGACTCCAATTAATTTTTTCTTTACCCTAAGATAAAGGAAACATTGAAAGAAAGACATTTTGATGACATTCAGGACATCAAGGGTAGTACGACGATGGCTCTGATGGCCATTCCAGAAAAAGATTCCAAAATTGCTTTGAAGTGTAGACTAGGTACTGGCATCAGTGCGTAGCTTCCCAAAGGGAGTACTTTGAAGGTGACCTTAGTGATATTCAGCAATGACGTATGTAGCACTTTATCTAGGATGAGTTCACAAGCTTATTGACAATTGTCTGACCTTGTATATCAGTGCACTGTCTTTGGGCCTTTAAGTTTTTTGAGTGGAAGTTGGCTGATAACCTTAAGGATTCCTTATATGTGACAAGTCAGTTCTCTGTTGCTGTTTTCCTTTTTTAATTTTTTTTTTTCAGTTACAGTTAACATTCAATGTTATTTTATATTAGTTTCAGGTTTATAGCACAGTACTTAGACATTTATATAATTTTTAAAAAAGATTCAATTCTATTGTTTTTGATAGAGATAGAAAGAGACGGGGGCAGGGAGGGGGGGGGAAATGGGCAGAGTAGTTTCCATAGTCTTATGTTATTAGTTTTCGATATAGTTTCAATTCACAGGTGGTGTGGGACTGTGCAGAGCAGGAACTGAGCCAGGGGACCTCTTGCATGGGAAGCTCAACCCGGCAAGAATCGAACTCGGGGCCTCCCACATGGGAAGCACACCCCAGTTCAGCATATGGGTTTGCACTGGCCCCGGGCCAGGAAACAAATCCTTGGACCCTGGGGCTGTAAAACAAGTGCTCAACCTGCCGAGTCAACCCGGCCTCCCCGACATTTATATAATTTATGCAGTGATTCCAATTAGTCTAGTATCCACTTGGTACTATTGTGGCAACATTATCGACTATGTTCTCTATGCTGTACTTTACATCTCTGTGACTGTTTTATAACTACCTATTTGTATTTTTTAGCCCCTTTTCCTTTTTCACATGCTTCCTAACACCCTCCACCCCAGCTTCCTAACACCCTCCACCCCAGCAACCGTCTGTTTGTTCTCTGTATCTATGAGTTTTTGTTACTTTGTTTATTTTGCTGCTTTCACAATTCTTTCTTTGTCTTTGGCTTTTGACACTTTATTTTTGGCATGGCTCAATTTGTGGTTTTTCCACATAGTGTTTACTGAGCTCCTCAAATTTTAAAGATTTTTGGTCATCCTTTCTTCAAGTACTATTTTTGCTGCTTTCTCTCTTTTTGCTTCTGGGATTCTCACAATGTGTATGTATATTAGTTCTTTTGATGGCATCCTACCGGTCCCTTCGTTTTTCTCAGATTCAATATTTCCACTTGTCCCTTCTTCAAGTTTGCTGATTCTTTCTTGTACTTGCTCGTATCTGGTTTCAAGCTGCTCAAATGTGTTCGTGTCGGTTATTGTGCTTTTCAGCACCCCCCAAATTTCTTTTTGGCTCCTTTTTATAATTTCTGTCATTTTTATTGCTATTTTTATTTTGTCCATACATTGTTCTAGGATTCCTTAAGCTCTGTAAGCATCTTTAAAACAGTTGTTTTAAAATGTTTGTCTAGTAAATCTGACGCCTGGGATTCCTCACATGAATTTCCTGTCAATGTATTTTATTCCTTTAAATGGTCACACTTTCCTATTTCTTTGTATACCTGGCTTTTTGTTGTTGTTGTTAATTTTTAAAAATTTTATTTTATCATGTGGTAACTCTAGAAATCAGATCTCTCTCTCTCTCTCTCTCTGTCTAATTGTTATAAGATGTCTCTGGATTAGACTAAGGTGACAGCTTATGGTTTTCTTAAGTTTTCTCTGAGCCTGTGTTTTTCCCTGTACATATGCAGTAGCTTTCTAAATTCCACCATAAATGTGGATTTTTTAATGCCTGCCCGCCCCCCCCCCACTTCAAAACAAACAAAGAAACAAGCACACAACAACAACAAACAACTCAAGTGTAGTTGCTTTAAATCTAAATCCCCTGGAAGTGACTTGACGTAGTGAGGGTAGAAACAAGGGCAGCTACCTTTACGGGCAGTCATCCGTAATCAGAACATAGAACCTTCCTATTTGGAGGAGAGCGTCCATATTGCCCACCTTGGCTCCTCCAGCAAGCCACACCAATGATGCAGATTACTGTGCCCACAGCTGTCTATCACAAGGCTGATGGTGGGGGGTGGGCAGCTACTACAGAGCTGAAGGCTTAAATTGACAGATAACAATTGTAATTGACCAGCCAAGCTTTCCCCTAGAAGCCATAAGCATTCAAAGAGGCTCCAGAGTTCCAAAATAGTTATGTTAGACAGTTTTTGTCAGCACAATTGTTGTCTAAGTGGGCAAATAGAGTCCTCATGCTTCCTACTCTGCCATTTTTCCTGATGTCACTCTTCTACACATAGATTTTATTTTTTTTTCCTTTCAGAAGGAGAAAGACCAGAAGGACACAAGATAAGTCAGGCAATCTCAGGGAACTGCTTTTGCGCTGGAGGTTTTCCCTCAAGAGATTATCTCCTGAGGATTGTAACCCATAGTAGGCTTTTTAGGACATCTATAATCCCAGAGCCTTGAATTTATCAAACACATTGGACCAAAGAGGACAAGGGACAGCTACAATTAAATAATATTTTTAAACACTTTTAGAATATCTACTAAACTCTAGTTCTCTGTTGTGTAAAAGGCATTGTGTGGCTTATATGTATGTATAACATAGAGCCCTCGCTCTTCAAACGTTTATAATCCAGGTGTAATAATAAAAAAATAACCCAGCTTCTTTGTTAGACACTAATGTTGGCTTAGAGATCAAGCACCACAGTTGCTCAAAGAAAAGAGAGCTCATTATATATTGAAAAGGTCATGGAATAAATGGGACATGAACTTGCAGATAGAGCAACAGTGTAAAGAATACTGCCAAAAAATAAACACTCAATGTGATATCAGGATCATTGTAGACTTATAAACCAACTTGGGAAATGAGACTGGAAAGATGTATAGATGGCCAGGGATGCCCAAGGAGTTTTTATTTTACTTTTTTTTCCCCTCTAAAAAAATTCTGAGATACACAAAAAGTTTAAATATAACAAACAAATAAACAAACAAATATTTGCATATTCACCATCTGACATAAGAAAAACAAGTTACAAATGACAGTTGAAGTTCCCCATGTATTCATCCCAGATAATATTAATTTCTTTCTCCAACCAGGGGCATCCCTTCCAGGAGCTCTGTGCTTATCTTCTCCATGCATATCCTTATGCATGTACATATATATCCCCACATTTCAAAATTTAACATAAATGTTATTACCATGCAGGACTCTTTCTAAAGCCTGCTTTTCAATGGTGAGTTTTATCCATATGATATCTATGGTTCAGGATCACTGAACAGGAATAAGTTTTGAAAGCCTTTGGTAGGAGATTGGCATGCCTAAAATGTGAGTTTGAGAAGATTAATTGTTGTCAGTGATTTTTTTAATTGTTATTTTAATTTTTCTCTCAATACAAAACAGTTATTTATAAGGATCCTACCCTAGACTCTCCACACTCATAATTTTAGAGCTTGAAGAGATTATTGCAATCCAATCAAAGCTTAGAAAAAGTAAGATGATCTTCTTTTGAACCAGGTAGATACAGGTCTCCTGCCTGCTGTCTGGGATGGATCCTTTTCCATCCTGTTATTTCTGAGCTGTGTAGTGCAGCATGACATAGATGATCTATCTCTATAGAGTCAAAGGACGTGAAGGGAGAAACAGGAAGTTAGTGCATACATTTTGTGATCAGAATTTTAAGGAAGGCAGGAAAAGTAATGATTGAGAGCCTAGATCAGAGATCAGCAAACTTTTTATGTAAAGGGCTAGGTTGCATTATTTCAGGCTTTGTGGGTCACAATGTCTCTGTGCATCTACTCAAGACTGACATTGTAGTGTGCAAAGTGGCCATAGACAATGTGTAAATAAACAGGCATGGCTGTGTTCCAATAAAACTTTATTTGCAAAAATAGACAGTGGATTAGATTTGGCCAGCTGACTACAGTTTACTGACTTGTGGCCTGTGAAAATGAATCCCAGAATGAGATTGAAAGATAGAAGTTGAGAATGTTCCAGTGAACTTAGACTGATTCTCACCATCTGTGTACTCCAGCCTCTGTTGCTCTGTGAGATGACTAATATTACTAATATTAGCATGCTGACCATGAGCTATGTGGGGGTTGATTACTAATGAGAGGCACCTAAATTCCTTGATTCCCACAATACCAACTATCTAGGTTTTTTTGTTTTTTGTTTTTTTCTTTCTAAAATTGTTACTGGCTCATAAGAGTTTTGACTAAATTGTCTGCTGTGTATAACCTATTTTCCTTATCAGTATACCTAACGGAGCTATTTTACTCCTGAACATTATACAAATTAACAATTACTTTCAACAGTATAAATATATATCATGTTGGTTTCCCCGGGGCCACATCAATTGAAAGCACAATCAGGGAAAATTGGTCATAATGATGGTATTCTTTAGTTTATAGTCTTTTGTAGCAAAAGAGCTGGAGAAGCAGCCCTTACAAATGTAAATATTTAGGGGACCTTAAGCTTGTCTAAAAGCTGTCCCTGAGTAGATATTGGAAATTTCTATGTGACCACTGGGTCATCTCTTGTTTTCTCACTCACTTCTGGTAATCCAGCCTTTCATTTATGGTAGCCCTTATGTCAAGGTGACCAGATTTTAACATTGGTAAAGCGGGACACCATTGACTGGCAGGGGAAGGGGTTCTTGATGAAAAATTTGGTCTATCTCCCGCTGTTCCCTAGCTTGTCGTGCATTCTTTCCAAAAATCGAGACTTTTTAAAAACGCTGTGGGACGCAGGACAAATTGTTAAAAATCAGGACTGTCCCGCCAAAAGTGGGACGTCTGGTCACCCTACTATGATCCTCTCTCCACGAGAGCTTGGCTCAAGACTGAAAGGGGCAGAATGGGAAGATAACAGGAGTGACACAAACAGTGCTACTTTTGAAATCTTCCTTCCCTCCTACCTTGAAGCAAGGTTCCTGGGCGTGGTAGGTAAGTGCTCACACCTGCCCAGGGCCACAGCAGGAGACAACTGAGCAATTCAAACAGAAGAAGAGAGCTTAGTGAAGGCACTCTATACAAGATTTGGCATGGTTAGGGCCCACGAGGGGAGTTGTACTACATCTAGAACTGCATGCCACACCTTGGACTGAAGGGGCTGGGCTAGGGAATGGTTACCAGGACCTGGAGAAGGCAGCTGTATAGACAGGTGCTGGGCAGGAGCTCCGACTTTCCAGAGAGGACAAAATCAATTCATGACAACTTGACATGGAGGGAGCTGGAGCCCCACCCCCAACTCTAGCACGTGCCTCCGACTGGCCAAATCTAACCAGAAGCCAAAGGTCAAAAGAGAAGTTTGTTGAAGCTCATGCAGGTGATCTTTCTAGAGCACAGAGCTGGGTGGGTAAGGGTACAGAGTAGAGCTGGTAGGAAAGACATATGTCTAGCCCTCCCTACTTCTCTTGTCCCATAGGGTAACTTCTTTCCTTGTCTTTTACTTTATCTGGAAGGTTAAAGATGTCTCTTGTTTTCTGCCTTCAGAATTAAATGCTAAGTGATAATTACCAGCCCTTTGTCTCCCTTTTGTAAAGAGGCTCCTCAGAGATACATTTCAGGGTCGTGGTAACAAGTAGATTCTGAAGCCAGATGACCTGTATTCATATCTTGGTTCTACCACTTTCTAGCTGGGTGCCTGAGCCAGTTATTTAAAGTTTCTGTGCCTCAGTTTCCTCGTGTGCAAAGCGAGGATAATAATAGTACCTACCTCATGCCATCACTGATGTGACACATGAATCATCAGTTCAGAAGAGTGCCCGGCATGTGGCAGGCATTGTCTTCAGAGGTTAGCTCCTTTGCATGTAGACCAGGGGTGTCTAACCTTTTGGCTTCTCAGGGCCACATCGGAAGAAGAAGAATTGTTTTGGGCCACACATCAAATACATTAACACTAACGATAGCTGATGAGCAAAAAAAAGAAAGAAAGAAAGAGAGAGAAAAGAAGGAAAGAAAGAAATCACAAAAATATCTTATAATGTTTTAAGAAAGTCTACGAATTTGTGTTGGGCCACATTCAAAGCCATTCTGGACTATATGCGGCCCACAGGCTGAGGGTTGGACATGCTTGTATAGACCGACCCTGGCTGATACCTCAGATGGTTGTTTGGATGTGCACTTCATCCCAGTAACAAGCCTTGGGTTCAGTTCTGGGATCTTTGCTGTGGGTACTACATACCCACACATTACAATTTATGTGCATATAGCACATTTATGACACTCTGGTTTTATTTCTAGTATTTCCTGACCTAAGATTTTTGTGGAATCTGTTTTCAGTCTAATCTTGTTGAGTCCTTTTCTTCGCTTTATTTCTCAGCTTCAGTTCATGTCCAGTGCTCCTTTATGCCTTCCTTGTATTGGGGCTGTTTCATTGTAGAGAATTCTGTCTTTCTGTCTCCAGTGGCATAAGCACCAAATTCAGCAGTACCTGTTATGTTAAAAAAAATCCCCAAAGCCCTATACACGTATGATTCTAATCAGCGACTACACAGATTCCCCCTCAATTTGAGTTCTCAGAGATGTCGACCTCAGCTTCCAGTTAGCAACCCAGACAGCAACCCCACTTCTCCCCCGCTGAGGTAGCACATTAGTTATCTGTTGCTCTTTAACACATTACCCCAACATGTAGTAGCTCAAAACAACACTCGTGCATTATTTTTAGGCTGACTACGTGTACGGTTTTAAAAGGGACAGAAAACAACAGTACTGTCCCATTTCAAACGTTATGAATGGTTAATCTACTGACACCTTGAATTTAACCCAGCGAGACTAGGCTGACCACACGTACTGTTTGAAATGGGGCAGTGCCATTGTTTTCTATCCTGTTTAAAATGGTACATCTGGGCGAAGCCAGGATGGCTCAGTGGGTTAAGCGCTCACTTTGCAGCCCCGGAGCCTGAGGATTGAATCCTGGCCCCAGCCCATGAGGACCCATATGCTGAGCTGGGGTGTGCCCCCAGTTCAGTTCTTACTGGGGCCTATACAGGAGGTTCCCGGCCCAGTTCCTGCCCTGCGCAGCCCTGTGCCCACCTGTGGAGTGAAACTATATGGAAAACTAATGCTGTCAACTATGGAGACTGCTCTGGGCCCTCCCCCTTCTCTCTGTCTCTCTCTGTTAAAAAATCAATAAAAATAAATAAATCTTTAAAATGGTACATCTGGTCAGCCTAAAATTTCACGGTGTCTGAGGGTCAGAACTGCAGGCATGACGTAGCTGGGTGCCTCCGATCCCGGTCTGCTACAGGACTACAGTCAAGGTAAGGGCCAGGGCTGTGGTCACGTTCACGTTTCCTGGGAAGGATGCTCTTCCGAGTTCACTGCCATGGCTGTTGGCAGGCCTCCGGTCTGTTGGCCAAAGATGTCAGTTCCCTGCCACGTGGGCCTCTTTGTAGCGCAGTTCACAACGTGGCAGTTGGCTTTGCTCAGAGCAAGAGAGCAAATGAGCCAGAGGACGTGGCCAAGGTGCACCCATCACCTCTGCCACCTTCTGTTTGCTTGAAGCAAGTCACTAAATCCAGCCCACACTCAAGGAGAGGCCTGACTTCAGGGTGCGCTTGCTGGGTGGCGAGGCTCACTGGGGCGCTCTTAGACGCTGCCCACCTCAGTGGCACAGATTTCTGTAGCTTTTGGTGGAAAGAAAACTCCTCCCAAGTTGAGTTCTACCGAAAAAAAAAGTCCCCTGACTATTGAAAAATAACTTCTCCATTGGTCACCGTCTGTGTGGAATCATTTTGTAGCCACCTGCAGTAGACTGCAGCCAGCGGGAGTTCTGTGGTTTAATCTTTTCATGCTCTCTTATATGTGGACCACAACTAATAAAGTGGATTTTATCAGTATGGGAAATGTCAACGACTACTGCTTTATTCTCCTCTCTGTAGGTAACTGAGAATCTTCTCCTATCACCAGGCGTACTCTGTTACCACTGATCTGGCCTTTCAAAGGCCTGGAAGAACCTCAAGGTGGCAAGTCCCAAAAGGAACTCTTCAGCTCTGTATTTTCCTGCCCCACATTGGTGGCATCGCCGTTCTGGAGTCTCTGGAGTGGTTGGTGGTGACACTCTTCCCTGCGGGAGGCTGGGTCATCTGGTTGAAATCACACGAGCTTTAGAAATTGGCAGGACTGGATTAAAATCCTGAGTTCACCAATTATTTACTTCACCATTTATGTATGGAAAGTAGGGTTAGGGTGGGAGATGTAATGGAAGAAATAGTTGGAAAGTCTCAAATGCTAACCTAAGCTATAATGTGTGCAGTAGAGATCATGACAATATTTTGCAAGGAAAGATGGATGTGAATTTAGAAAGTTACCTCTCCTGTAAGTTTCTTTCTTTCTTCTTTCTTCCCTCCCACCCTCCTTCCCTTTTTTCCTCCCTCCCTCCCTCCTTCCTTCCCTCCTGCTCTCTTTCCTTCCTTCCTTCCTTCCTTCTTTCTTCCTTCTTCTTCCATCTTAGTTATCTTTCATTCCTCCCACCTTTCTCTTCTCTTCTCCTCTCCTCTCCTCTCCTCTCCTCTCCTCTCCTCTCCTCTTTCTCTCTCTCTCTCTCTCTCTGTCTCAGAAAGAGTAAAGGAAGTACTTCCTGACTGATCTCCCCCCAAAATTAGTTCCCTCTTTGGGGTTACCACAGGGTTTCTTGTTCCTTTGCCCAATCACTCAGATGCCTTCAGGATGGTTAGAGGCTAACTTGACTTACCTCTCTCTGGACCTGGACCCCTTCAGGGAAGTAAGGAGGTCTGTTAGTAAGTGTTGTTGCATTTCTCAATGGTATGTACCATAAGGCATTACATGATAGATGCTCCCCAAATTACCACTAAATTAAGGAAAGAGAAGAAAAAGATCCACAGGTGGTTTGAATTCTTAAAGGTCAGTGGGGTGGGCAGCCTCGAAGATGACCCCCAGTGATCCCCACCTCCTGGAATTCATGCACTTGTGTGAGCCCGGACCCTGTGCCTCACTTTCCTCAACTAGACTACAGAAAGAGGGATGCGATGGCACATCTGATATTGGTGACAAAACAAGCGTAATCTCTTGCTTGGGAACGCTCTCTGGCTTTCTCCTGGATTGCTCACTTTAGGCACAAGCCTCCAGGACAGGTAGTAAGACCCAGTTCACAGTCCGGATTCATTCTTTTGCATGTGGTTTTCCAATTTTCCCAGCACCATTTACTGAAGAGACTTTCTTTTCCCCGTTTTATATTTTTTGCTCCTTTGTCAAAGATTATCTGTTTGTATATTTGTGGGTTTACAGCAATAAGAAAAGATGAAATACAGCAATTTGTGACAACGTGGACGGACCTTGAAAACATCTTATTAAGCAAAATAAGTCAGACTGAAAGAATCAAAAGACATGTGACCTCACTCATAGGTGGAATATAAAACTGAAAGGAACAAAGAAACAAAGACTCATGGACACAGTCAATAGTTTAGTGGTTACCTGTAGGTAAAGGGGGAGGTGGGTGGGAGAGCTGGGTGGGGGGAGTAGGGAAAGGGAATCAAACACATGGTGATGGAGAGTAAGCTGATTCTGGGTGGTGAGCACATAATGTGATGTATAGACAATGTCATGTAGAATTGTACACCTGGAAACAATGTAACTGATATCAATTAATGTCACCTCAATAAATTAAAAAAAAACAAAAACGACTCAGCCACAGGCCCATGACAACATGAGTGAGCTCGGAAGCAGCCGCCTCACTGAGCCTTCGATGAGCCCCAGGCTCCTGCCAACAGCATCACCGCAACTTCAAGTTCTGGAGAACGACTCAGCCAGAGGCCCCCAGCTGGACCAGACAGCTTTCTGACCCATGGACACGGCAAGATGACAAATGTTTGCTTTCTGAAACTGCTAAATTTGGGGGTCATTCGTTACATAGCAATGGATAATTACTACAGTCAGTAGAAAGTATCCGTCTGCCTTTAGTACGACGCACGCAGACTTGTTCCCGCTGCCGACGCTCCTGCACCCACAACCTCTGCATGTTGTAGTGTCTTATAGGGCCTGCGGGGGTGAGGATTGTGGGTGGAGTGGAGAGAAGGCAGGACTTTGGGGTGCAGCAAGCAGCTCTCCAGTGGTCTCCAAAGGCTCCCCAGTGGTGGGAAGAAGACAGTTGGCTTCAGCTGCTGATAGCAAAAGTTTACAGCAGCTCTATTAGACCATGAGCCCCTCACAGCCCCAGCCCCAAGGCCACGCGATAGCTGAGGACGTTCTGGATGTCCCCAAGCTGTGTCTTTTGTGATGCTTGTCTTTTCCAGGGCTGTCTTCAAGGCAGCTCTGACCTACTTTGGCTTGGAGGCAAGTTGTCAGTGAAATGTTGGGTGGGAGTGGCCACTCGACCCGAAGGACCGCCTGCTGGCTCTTCTGCCCTTGCCTTGATGTTCTTGTGTGTCTCTTGAGTGACAGGAACCCTGCTGTGGCATTCTTGGACATGGGTGCCATGAACTGAGTGCCAGAGAAACGCCTTTTGATCTAAGGGAACAGACCTCAATGTCGGCAAAGACAGCTGGCTGGGTGAGGTGGTAGTGAGGACTGCTCAGGTCCTGTCTGTCCCAGCTGTTTAATAGCAGCCAGCCTGCCTGCTGACCCCTCCCCATGGTAGCAGAGGTACAAGCCAACCCCAAGCTCCCAGGTGGGGCTGGGCCTCCCCTGGGAAACCGTGCTCCTTTGGCTAATGGGAGCCCCGCCCTGAGAGCCCCAAGGGGCGGTCAGCGCCCATTAGGCGGGCTCTCTGGGAGCTGCCACCTTCTCTGCAGGAGCTGCTGCAGGCAGGCCCGGGGAGAGGAGGGGGGAGCGGAGACAAAGGCCTGGCTTCGGCAGAGGGCCCGCGACACCGCGCCTTTGTAACTTGGCAAACAGAATTGGATGCTATTTGAATTTGCAAACTAATGATAAGAAATAATTGCTAAATAGCTCAGTAACTGACAGGAAATTACCCTTGTTTCTCCATAACAATGCGGCAAGAGGATTCAATTAGGGCTACTGTAGATTTAAAAAACGGTTTGTTTACATGATTCATTTCCAACAGTGACAATAGATGGAGCAATGGGAGGGCTGGGGAAGGGAGGGGCCTGGAGGGTGCAGCACCCCCCTTGTTTGCAGATGTCTATTGAAGTAGGTTGGGTCTCTGTTCAGGCTGTTCTGGAATGGGGTGGGGGAGGGGGGGAGGCAGAGCAGAGAGGATTCAGGAGGATGACTTCTGAACTGACCGCTTGGTGAGCCTAAGCCAAGGGCAGCTGGAAAGCAATAGCTAGTGTCACCTGAGTCACCGAATCCCACCCCCTCCCACCTCCACCCAAGTTGCTCTGGATCAGAGGCTCATAGGTAGTGGGAAGGGTGCCCAGGCGCTGTATCATCAACAGGTACCTGGGACAATGACAGCCTCGCTCAGCCTTTGCCCCAAACCTCCTTATCAGTGTCTTTTCCAGATTCAACTCCCCAGACCAAACCTGGTCCTAGGTTTCCCTCTCAGGGACTGAGACTTACCTGAGAAAGGTGTACAGTTTTTGCTGCTTCCAGGATGTTTGCCATGTGAGATACAGTTCTTAAAATTCACAACTCTTTTCAAATCCAAAGGAACGAACCTTTACGATGGGGTTACCATGAATGGTGGGAGATAATTTAGTGTGAAGGTCCTGTGAGTTATCCCCTAGAGGTGCGTCCTGGATCACTGCCTTCTCTTTCCCACTGGGCACAAGAAGAGCAGGGGCTGGAGGAGAAGAGAGAGGTTCTAGAATTTATTGCAAAGCCACATGCATGAGTCTGCTCAACATCTCTGAGCCCGAGTCTCCGTCCTTGGGGGGTGGGGGGCAGACTTAATTCAGATCCCAGCTTTGCTACCTATGGGCTGTGTGATCTGGGGCACAACGCTCAACCCCATCCCCACCCCCAGAACCTCCGTTTCATTTCTGTAGGACGAGGGTCATCATGGCAAAGGTTCAGGGGATCTAGTGGGTGTGACGGTGCCCAGCACGGTGCCTGGTGCATGACACACAGTCCAGAGGCTCTCCATTAGGGGCAGACACTCATCCCCAGACATGGCTACCGTGTCCTCAACATCCCCAGAGTCTTCCACCTCAATTGCTGGTGTAGCAGCAGATGGGCTTCAGCCGGACTGACAAGGTCTTGAATCTCAGCTCAGCCTCTGCAACCTTTATAAATGAGTCAATTCTCCTTGGGCAAAGTTATCTACATAAATCAGGATTTCCCCCAAATCTCTCCTGGTCAGTGACCCTAATATTTGAAGGACAGGAGAGACATAGGGAGGCAGTACAGGTTGGGGAGGGAGGTGAGCTATTTCAGGCAAATAGCAACTCGAGTGCTCTGAACACCAGATGGCAGGAGCCCTCCCCTGCCCCTTGGGTTAGGAGTGTCTCTGTCACAAGTGAAGCCCAGAGGCGCCACACAAATGCTAGCCAGAATAGACCTCTGTGCAAGTTGTCATCTTTAATGCAGTCGGCTTCCTTGGGTGATCCAAAGCACAATTTTTTCCCCCATATAAATAAGCCCAGGGAACCCAGCCGAGCCTGCATTGGCAGCTCCTCCTCATTTAGAGAAATGGATCAGCATTGCAGTGTATTGTTCCTTCTCTGGGGCGTTCTCAGACAGGCAAGTTGAACTTCTATCTGCATGTTCACATTCTAGTGACAGTCAATGTATTCTCCCTCCCCACCTTCTTCCTCTCCCTCCTTTTCCATCCCCTCTTCCACACCCCTCTTCCACCCAGAGAAACAGAATCTGCGAGAAGGAGCTTGCTCTCCCTGCCTCGGAACTCAATTACAGTTGGCTGTTGAGGAATTAACGTTCACAGCCATGAAATTATTCTATGGACGTTTTATAGAAATCACTCAATCAAACAGAGTGAAACCTTTTTTATATGGTAATCATTTCCTGCCATCAAAATTCATAGGAAAGAACAGTTTGATTGAACCACCTAGTTAAACTGTGTATGAAATTAGTCATTCTCACCATAAACAGTGTTGTGCTGCCTTCGCAGACAAAAGCTAACGGAATCAAGGTAGTAATTGGCTGGGAAACAACAGGTGCTAATTCTGCCCGAATTGGATTCCTGTTCTTTTTGCCATCAAACTGGAAATCCTGGAGTTATGTGCTTCATGGTGTGGCTCTTTTCTCCCTTCTAAAGTGATTCAACGGAGTGGTAGAGCCAGGGCAAATGCCTAGTTTTTGAACCCCCTTCCTATTAGTTAGCAATGTGGCCAGGGAAAGTGACTTACCCTCTCTGTATAAAATCAGAAATCACTTGGTCTCTTCTTAGTGTAAAGCAGGGGTGTCCAACCTTTTGGCTTCCCTGGGCCACATTGGAAGAAGAATTGTCTTGGGCCACACATAAAATACAGTAACACTAATGATAGCAGATGAGCTAAAAAAAAGGTCTCCCCCAGAATCTCATAATGTTTTAAGAAAGTTTACAAATTTGTGTTGGGCCCCATGCAAAGCCATCCTGGGCCTCACGCGGCCCGCGAGCCATGGGTTGGACAAGCTTGGTGCAAAGCAATGTTATTAGCAATGTGACACCTGTTTCTAATTCTGCCACAGGAAAAGCCCCGCTCTATGGGAGCAGTTAAGTCAGCCTGGTTTCTTGGGCACAGATGAAGGAAGGTGCTATGTTAATAGAGAGAGAAAAAATTTAGATTTCATAAGAACGCGAGATCTCTCATTTTCTTTTACTAAATAAACACCAAGCCACTGCACATGCATGCTATCAGCATCTCCTCCTTTTCAATGGCAGCTGAAAAGGTCACTAGTTTATCACCAGCAGGGCCACCCTTCTCATTCACCCTTTGCTGAGTCTCAGGAGTTTCACTCCACCCCTTGAGTGTCACGAACCTCCCTCCCCCTGCTGACCACAAGGCAGCTGGGGAGAGGGTCTTGGGTGTGCTCACGCACGCATAAATGCCTGTGATTTGGGCATGGTAAGGGTTTAGGCATGGCAGTTTCTGACTCTCCACGCTCCTCCCAACAGTGTCGCTAGGTGATACCCAAATCCTCTACATTCTGAGCATGTGGTCTTAGCAAGGATTCTAGGGGCTTTGGTAGTGACAGACTTCATTTTTTTCTAGACTGTTTAGCAGTTTATGAATCAGTTTCATATACATGCTCTCCTCAAATTTTCTTAATTACTGCCATGAGATAGATACTCTTATTATTCCTAATACACAGATAAGAAAATAAAGGCTCAAAGAGAGAGTTGAAAAAATCCCAGAAATCCCCAGAGAAAGCAGGCACAGGGCAGCAGGGACTTCGGGCTGGGTTGGTCCTGGTGGCTTCACTCACTGGCCTGGGGCCTCAGTGGGTCCTTCATCTCCTCGTCGTCTGGCTCTCGCCACACGTCTTTCATCCTCCAGGGGGCGCACTTGTATTTCTGGAGAGAATGGTGGTCTCACGTTCCAAGAGCACAAAAGTAGAGGAAGCCGCAAGGCCTCGTGATGTCGTGACTCTGGACCTCATACGACATTACCTCCATCACGTTCTATGGGTCAGAACAAGCCGCAAGGCCAACCCAGTCAAGAGCAAATTACAATGATCGTGGTTTCCAGTCCACGGGTTAGTCAAGAAATTCACGGAATGAAGGGGAAGAAGAGTAAAAAAAAAACCCCAGTTATTATTTTTCCTTTTCAGTATATTCACCCTTAACCCTAATATACTTTTCAAATCTTTCAATAAATTTACTTATACCCTCAAAAATTTGTTTTTGTTTTTACCCTCAAATTGCAGCTTTATCCTCTTCTTTGTCTATAAATTTCTTCCCTTAAAGTTGTTTTATTATATTTGTGAGCAAATAATTATGAGACAGAGCCAGATCTGCACTGTTGGAAGGGTTGTTTAATGTTTGGAATCCACGGTTGTGAAGAGTAACCAATGCAACATTGCTCTTGTGCAAAACAGCCCTCCTTTGGTCCATTTTCCTCTGTTTGTCTCCTTCACAGATTTTTTAAAAATTGTTTTTGACAGAGAGACAGAGACAGAGAGAGAGAGAGAGAGAGAGAGACAGAGACAGAGACAGAGACAGAGAGAGAACTGAACTGGGGGAGCTCCCAGCTCAGCATATGGTTCCGCACAGGCCGGGGCCGGGATTCGATCCTCAGTCCCTGGCGCTGCAAAGTGAGCGCTTAACCCACTGAGCCATCCCGGCTTCCCCCACAGATTTTTAAAAAAGATTTATTTTATTGTTTTAGAGAAGGGGAGAGAGAGAGACAGAGAGAGAAGGGGGAGGGCCCAGAGTAGTCTCCACAGTTGTACATTGTTCATTGTGACATGGTTTCATTCCACACAGGTGGATGTGGGGCCGCATGGGGTAGGAACCAAACTGGGGGCCTCCGCATGGGAGACAGGAACCCTCACCACTGAGCCATCCCAGCCATTACCAGTTGGGCCACAGTTCAGCTTATGGGTTTGCATGGGCCAAAACTGGGACTCAAACCCCAGGCCTCAAGATTTCAAGGTAAGTGCTCAATTGCTGAGCTATCCCAGCATCCCTCCTTCCCAGAATTATTCAATGGACTTGAATAGTTCTCTCCAGTTATTGTGACACCCTTATCCTTGTAATTTATCAGCAGGGTATCCTGGGCATCCCAAAATACAGTAGCCATGATTTGTCCAGCCAATTGAGACACCTTGAACTTTTGAGGGGGTGGCGCATCCTTTTCATGCCACTGCATGGACTCTGCTATGACTCAGGCTCGTCGGGATGAATCCAGGTTTCATGTCCAGTGACAATCAGTTTAAAACTTCATCTTTGTGGTCTCTGCAGAGGTCCAAAAGCTGTCATGAACAGTAGACACACTACTGTTTTTGAAGTGGTATATTCTCATACCCATCTTGTACTCCTTAGATGCTGACGGAGAATATTCAGAATGGTTGTAGATGATACTCCAGCCATTTCTGCAAGCTACTTTTTGTTCAATCTGGCATCTTCCACTACAAGTTTTCATCCTTTTGACAACATCTGAGGTGGCCTCAACAGAGCATCCTGGATGGATGCCACTTGTAAACCATGGATTTCCCAGGGCAACAGTGCCTGTAAACTACTAACATCTCTTCCAAAATGACTTGAAGTGTTTTCCCTTGTTTTGTGAGGAACTTGATGGTACGCAATTCAATTTTATCCTTACTTGGGGTTTTCTTCACACGTGACATGCTCTTCAGCGATATCTGAAAGAACAGACGCAAGTGGACTGAAATTTGTCACATATACTCATAATAAATCACACACTCTAACTGTGTGCACTAGTACTCCCACCTCTCTGATAAGCCCTCATTCCACAAGTTTCTTGACTGTGAATGGTTCCCAGGAGGTGGAATCTGGGCACATTTATACACAGCCACACCGGACCAGCAAGAACCTGAGTCCTGAGCAGGCAGATGATCCCAGAGAGGATAAGAATGAACTTCCTGGGTGTGTTCTAAAATGCAAGGCAGGGCTCCTGCAGCATTCCAGGCTGATGTGGAAAGCTCTGGGTTAGGATTTCGGAGACCAGGATTCTTGCCCTGTGTGAAGTGTAAAGCAGCTGGATGAGCCCGGCAGGGCCCGTAGCCCTCTGGCTTTCAGATTCGCCTCTTGTAATGAGAGTTTATCGCACCTCCCAATCTTCTCCTGGGACAGCTGGTATAATCAAGAGAAATAATAGGTTAAGCAATTCCTAGAGGGCATATGGCTTCTTAACAAGGTCCACGAATTGTAACATGCTGAGAAAGAGAAAGGGGGTGGGGCCTAGTGAGGAAGCCGAGGCAGGAGCCATGAAGCATCACACTCATGACTTGTTGATGGAATCTTCTAGGAAGTCCTCGCCTTCCCGATGCATGCACCCAACTGGATATAGACGTCTCTTCTGGAAACTTCCTATACTCACAAATGGCACTACAGCTCCTTAAGGACTGCTCAGGACTGGCTAGACAGGTCTCATAGCTTTGGACTCAGACAGCCCTCAATTGGCATGCTAGCCCACTGCTTACCCACCAGGCATCTGGATACTTAGCTTCTGTGAGCATCGGCTTTCCCATCTTGAGAAAAACAGATTGTGTCCCATGAAGTTATAAAAGCCAGCTCAAGAGCTCACGCGTGCCTGACACACAGTGGGCGTTCAGGAAGTGCTGATTCTTGGACTCCCTTTGGGCTTCCTAAGGGATGTGCTCCACAGAGTCATGGACCACGCAGACCCGGGGAGAGTCCCCCAGCCTGGCCAGAGTAGGGAGGGACTTAAGAACATTCCGTGGCAGCCTACACATCTTTGTTCACCACTGTTTCCTGCCTAATGCTGGCAGAAGTTGGCACCCAGAAAATATTTGTAGAAGGAACAAAGCCCAGGCCTCTGGTCTCATGCCCTGTGCTCTTTCTTGCCCCTTTCCTTCCTCACCAATGAGAGTCCCTTGCTCACGGGACTCCCTCATACCCGAGACACAGGGACCATGTCCGACTGACACTTCTTTGTGTTCTACGAAGAAAAGTGACGCCTTGTTTCTCAGTGTAACCGGCTTGTGATGTCTTTGAGACGCAGAAGAGAGCACACCAATGACCTGTCCTGGGCCTGTTCCTCTCTCTGTTCCTGAACAACCACACAACTCTGGGCAAGTCTGCCTAATCCACTGCTTGGTATTCTCACTGGTGTAGTCAGAACCCGTATCTCTAAAGTCTTTTCCAATCTAGCTTTTCCCAAATCTACAAAGAGTGCAATGTCATCTTCACAGGCTTTAAGTAGGGAAGTACACGGGAGGAGTGGGGCATAGGGTTGGTGGTGGTCACCCCAGAGGGGGTGTCCTCACAGCCCAAGTCCAAAAATCATGAGGTTGCTCTAGACAGCTGAGTTCACCCTCCTCTTGGCAGCTCTGACCTGCTGTCCTGCCACTAGCTTCTGGCCGGGGGCTGTACCCAAACCCTCAACTCCACCTGGCCAAACAGCCCAGGGCCCTGGAAAAGCACCCGTAAGTCTGATGATGCTGTCCCAGTTCGGTTCCGGTTCCCCAGAGCTGTCCCAGTGGATGCTGCCCTTTCTGAGAGCACATTGGTGGCAGGGAGTGGTCACTGCCCCATGGGGCCTTCCAGGAATGATTGTTCAGGCCTCTTGCCACTTCTGGTTCCTCAGAATGATGGGACCGAGAGAGGAACTGGGGGTGGGTGTGAGGGTAGCAGTTGAGAATCTAACGGCTCGGAGAACCAGGAGAGGAAGATACACATGCTGAAAAGCACTGCCATTCACAGGAGCAGTGGCCACACTGCCTCCCCAGGGAGTCACGGGCTCCAGAGTCAGGCAGCCCCATTGCTTCTGCAAGCCCCCTGCAGACTCCCTCCCCAGGGCTGGGAAGCGACCTATCGGCTCTAATTTTAAGTGCAGGGCTGGAGTGGGGTTGACAGCTATGGTCATTGAGGACCCTCCTCTGACCAGGTAGGTGAGTGGGAGGAGGAACAGCTGCCGTCACTCCTACAGTGACATGCCCTGGTGCCTGCAGATGCTGCTTCTAGTGAGAGATGGGTGGGGAGGCTGAACCCCTGCAAAGAAAAGGCGCTTCTTCTTTGGTGCCTGACAATACAGCCTTGAGGATGGGGAATTTCGTGGGGGCCCTCCTGGTGGCTTTCCTGTTCTGGGGGACTAGAGAGTCTGCCTTCCCAGGCAGTGGAAACTAGTCATCTGCAAATCGTGACCGAGCATCATAGTCATCGTATTTCTTTTAAGCTCCCTTGTGTTTAGTTTGAAGCCAGCCTCTTAAGAACTCTGCAATAAAAGCTAGAGGGGCCAGAGGGGTGAGTGGCAGCATGCCCAATAGAAGACCCCCTGTGGTTTGCCTCAGATGGACAGCCCGCTCCTCCTCGGCACCCCTGTAGTCCGATCTGACTTTTTCCTTATGAGAGTCCATTTCTTCATTCTGGATGCCCTGGAATGGAAGTCTCGCCTCTCCACTGTCCTGGAAGGAGGCCTGGTAGAATGACTGAGCTGTCACAATAAGGGCACGACTCACGGTCACCTCCACCTGCTTCCCTGACTGTCCTAGCCTTTCAACGTCAGTCCCAGCTGCTTGATTTGAAGCAATTTCCCAGCAATAGCCTCCGCCACTGGCCCCCACATTAGTTTTGGCCCCAGAACACTCAACCTCCACACACAAAAACTGGGGAGGGGGTGGGGTTGCCCTCTTAAATATACTGTTGAAAGGACCACAGAGGCATGGACAAAAATGGTTACAGCAGCACTGTATACCAAAACACAACCCGGAGACAACACAAATGCTCATCTGTGGGAGGGAGGATGAATACATGCCACGCTATTCCCTCAGTGGGATATTCTACAGCAGTGCTACAACAATACGGGCGAATCTCAGTAATCCAATATTAACAGGAAAAATATACCCTAAGCAATTACATACAGCATGGTATCCTTATTAAATTATAAACAAATAATTACTTTTTAGGAAAATATATAGATACAATAAAAGCTTATATAAAGAAAGCAAAAAAAAAAAAAGTGATTCAAAATGGTAGGTCCCTTCTCGTACAGGAATGGGAATGAGGGTAGATCATTGTCGTGGTCCTAGCTTTTGTTTTGGGTAGAGGATTTGTGGATGTTTATCATGTTATGAAAACCAACTAAATTAAAAAAAAAAAAAGATGCCTGGGCCAAAAATAAGAGTGTGCCATAACTGAGATTATTATCAATCCAATTCTATGCACTTGGGATCCATTAGGGGAAAAATCTCTCTAGAATGGAGTACGAGTCTTTCTTTTTGAACTGAACTGGGGGCCTCACCGCATTCGGGAAGCACACCCCAGTTCAGCATGTGGGTCCACCTGGGCCGGAGCCAGGATTCGATCCTCGGTCCTCGGGGCTTCAAAGCGAGCGCCTAACCCGCTGAGCCATCCCGGCTTTCCCAGAGTATGAGTCTTTAACCACCTCTGAGAAGTGACAGAGCTGGCTAGGTGATGGCTGTCTACTCCTAAGGTGACAGGAGAACAAGGGCATAGCACGATTGTTTTCAATACTGTCCAAAGGTCAAGGTCAGTGCCCTCGGTATACATTTCCTCTTGCTGATGTAACCAGTCACAGATTTAGTAGATTCCAACAAGGCCAGTTAGCCGAGCAGTTCTATAGGTCAGGAGTCGGACTGAAGCGTCCTTTGCTGGGCTGAAATCAACGTGTCCACAGGGCGGCCTTCCTTCCTGTAGGCTCTCAGGCAGATTCCACTTCTTGCCTTTTCGTTTTTGGAGGCTGCCTACATTCCTTTGCTCCTGGTAGCTTGACTTCACATCGCAGCCCTTTCTTCTTCCTCTCCCACTTTTAAGGACCTTGTGATTCTAGTGGACTGACCCATAATCAGGATAACCTCCCAATCTCAAGGTCCTCAACGGAATCACACCTACCTGTTGCCATGTGAGGTAACACATTCATACTTCTGGCAACTAGACACGGGCAGGGTCATATTCTGCTCACCACAGCACAGTGGGGATTCATCCAGTCAACTCACTTGTACAAACAGTTCCCTGTCCTGTCTTGTCTGCTCTAGTTGGTTTGGAAGCAACTGCTTCAAGGGTGCAGGATTGGAGGGCAGGAGAGAGGAATTAATAGACTGGGAAAGCAGAAGCAGAATGCACTGAGGGATCGACTCTGCTCCAGAAACCGCCAGCACCCATGTGCAGTCAGGCTGAATCAGCCTGGAATGTCACTGAGCAGGTGCTCGGAGGCATGGGGGCTGCTTTTGGAGGTAGGAAGTCCTGATCATGTGAATTGAAGAAGAACATCAAGAAATGTGAAGTCTTTCATATAGATATAATATTGGAACTGGCAAGCCATGTATCAGAGCCTCGATCAATAGACAGAATCAATAGTCTTTAGCCAAGAACTGGCGGGGAGTTGTCTTTTCCCATCATTCTGTGCTTAGTAAGATTCTTCCCAGTGTCCCTTTTAGGGCAGTGCAACTTAGAGACCTAAGAAGTATGGAAAATATAGAGGGGGTGAAGGAGTTCCCAAAATATACAGGAAATATGAAAAAGACACAAAACTGAGATTGTCCAGTGTAAAGGGAGATCAAACGCCGGTAAGTAACTCAATTGCTGCCTTCGGGTCAGGCTTCATCACACAGGTCACCAGGACAAATCAGCGCCTCTCTCTGGCCTCCCTCTCCCCTCACTCGTGAGGGGTTTACACAGGTTGTTTCTTTGTGCCTTTGTAGTTGGGCAGGTCTACAGCATTCCCGGCACAAGGCATGTTCAGCAAGTTCTCCGTTGTCTTCAGCTTAATACCAGATGCGGTCTTCGTTCTACTAGCTTCCCTTCTGCAGGTAGCCTTGCACATGCTGGGCTTCTCAGGGCAGCCTCATGGCCACTGTGGTCCAGTGATGGGCAGGAGTGGCCTCATGCTGGCTTGGAGAGTTCATTTCCCAACGCCACATTGCTTCACACTGGTTAGCTAGATATCTGCCACCGTGGGTGTACTGACACCATAGAAATCGGCAAACAGGGGAAGCCGGGATGGCTCAGTGGGTTAAGTACTCGTTTTGCAGCCCTGGGAACTGAGGATCGAATCCCAGCCCCAGTCCGTGTGGACCCATATTCTGAACTGGGGTGTGCTTCCCATCCAGGAGACCCCTAGTTTGGTTCTCACCACCTCTCCTCAGTTCAGCTCTTGGCTCAAGGGGGCGAGCCTCCCATGTGGGAGGCCCCCAGCCCAACTCCCACCCTGCGCAGTCCCCACCCACCTGTGTGGAACGAAACCATGTCAAAAACTGATGACGTACAACTATGGAGACTGCTCTGGGCCCTCCCCCTTCTCTCTGTCTCTGTCCAAAACAATAAAATAAATGTTGTGTGTTTGTTTGTTTGTTCTGTGGTGTTTTTTTTAAAGAAATTGTCAAACAACCAGAGCTGACTCACCAGCACCCACTGACAGGACACTGGCGGTACCACTGGCAGAAGCGGGAAAGTTGTGGTAAGAGTAATTTCCAGAGCCCAGCGTTGACATCTAGATTTGCCATTTCTGTTGTGTTGCCTTGCACCTCACACACTATACTTCATATTTAATAAAGTTGTTAGCAGAATCAAAGGAGATAATGTACACAAGCCCCTCACCCATAACCTGGCCCGTAGTAGCTCCTGTGCGAGTGTGCTATTCTTGCTCTATCCCTGTCAGTGTTATCGCATAGGCATTTTCCCCAAACCGGCCTGGGCGAATGAGAGAAACACCTCCCTCCCTTCTGCAGTTTGCATGGTGGTGGGAAAATGCAGACCTCTGTGTGCAGGGATGTACAGAGCTCTAAGGGGACCTGCATTTCAGTCTTCTGTGTTTCTTCCTGCCTCGACTACCAGGCTTCAGACAACAGTCTCTGGGTTAGGATTTAACCATAAGGAATACCATGCTGGTCTCAGAATCACCCCTTTTCTCCAACCTCTAAGGCTTTCTTACCAGACTAGGCTTATCTGTCCCACTTTCTCTTCCCTTAGGATTAGTTCTTTCTCTAATATCCCTTCAGTCCTTTAAGAAAATAGACACATGAATGAATTACTTCATCAAGATTCACACTCAGAGATCCCAACCCCAATTCGGGGGCCCCAAACCCCCAAATCACTAAGGGATCTCTGTTAGCAGGGGGTGTGTGCATCCAGGGTGCTCCACCCTCACTGAGAATTAAACAAGAGAAAACCAGGTTCCATGGTATGTCACACGCCTGAAGTTCTCTACAAAGATGCACCTTCTCCAAAGAAAAGATGTGATAGAGGCATTCTTGAGGGAAGCAGTGTTTTCTAGGGTAACTTTAAAGTCGGAAAAGGGTTCTGGCTGTTCAGAGTGGTGACGTTAGGGAATGGCAGATACCTGGCATGTTTCATTTGCCCATGAGTGCTTGTGGTAGACTCAAGTCATCGATCACAACCCCCCTTTTCTCCAAGCTCATAAGCGCCTCCAAATGCTTCTCAATACAGCCCTCTAGGCAGCCATGATCAATCAATCAGAGTGGTATGTGATATTAAAATAGATGTGCCCTCCCGAGTTTAGATGAAATGGGGGAATGGATGTGAGGCTATTGTGAGACCCACTTCAGTCCTCGAGTCCCGTACCATTCTGCGAAAGCACCCATGTTAAACCGGATCCGCAAGCTTTTGCCGGGTCTGTACGAATATCACAATTACTTTGTGAAATGTGCTTGTAACGGTTACTACAGACAGTCTATCTGCCTAGTAGAGTTCTTCATTTCCTCTGTGTATGATGGGGTCTCTGTGGGTCACATGTTTTCTGCTGATGCAATATTGTTGACGATGGTGGTTATGGTAATTATTATTGCTACGATTATTAATAATAATGATAGGAAGAAAAAAAATTATGTCACCCGATATTTCCTGGCATAAGTTGAAAATAATCACGGCTGGATAAAGGTATCACATGCATCTCCTGCCTCCCACGTCCTGACTTCCCTAGAGTTCATCACTGGTGTGTGGAAGGAGCTTCTCAGGAAACGTTCGTCTCTTCTCCACCCCTTTCCTTTCTGATCTTTATTACTATTGTCAAGTGGCGTTTCTGGGCTTCAAACGTGTCAGTTGGGATAGTAAGTGCCATTTTTGAGCTGATGTTTATCAATTCAGCTCTGCAATGAGACACTGGTCCTGATAACCAGCAGTTAACATCCACAAAGAAGCGCCAATAATTAATTCTCCCCATTTGTAGTAATCCATCTTCGCCAGACACCTGCTTTGTTCTGTTGGATTCGCGGCTCATGAGCTCTCTGGAATTTAGAAACAAAAGATGTTCTTTATTTTAAGGAAAACCACAGCCCAAGCTGAGAAAGTGACTACCCCGAGGATGCCAGGAAGTTGGTGTCACAGCAAGACGAGAACCTAGATGGTGTGGCTACCACGAAACTTGAACTTTAGACCAATTCTTTTTGTATAACATCATGCTAGCCTAAATGGCTTGGATTGAAAAGGTAGATGCTCCTTAAATCAGGTCTAGTTCTCAATTACAAATTGAATTGTGTCTTTAAAAATTCACTGTGTGTTAGCACTAAGTTTGCTAGCTGTGTGGGTTAAGATGAGGCTGACCAGATGTACGGTTTGAAATGGGACAACCCCATTGTTTTCTGTCCCATTAAAACAGTCCATCTGGTTAGGCTAGTTCCCATAGACCCACTGCAGAATACATCCACAACTACACGTGTACGTATACACATCTGCATTCCCTCCCATATGCAAAAACCCATCACAGCACACGTTTGTGAATTTAAGTTATTTATAAACATAACCTGCCAATATTTTAGATGATGGATGGTTTGAGGTTTTAATAAATCCAACTTTGAATGAGCCCAAGAAATTGTCAAGTGTCAGCTTTTCACTAAATGTAATTAGTCATGTGGAAATATGACAGATATAAAAAATAATCTTCAGCTGAATTTCATCAGTTGGTAGGGTACACTGGATATAAGTAAGCTATCTGGTAAGAAATAGGAAAAAAAGAAAGAAGTAGGGAGAGAGGGGGGAAGGGAGAAGAAAAGGAAGATGAGGAGAGGAATGAGGAAGGAAGAGGTGAAAAAGAAATACGGACAAAAAAGAGGGGAAGGACATTGCACTTACCATCGAGGCTGCATTGGAGTTTTTCTTCTGTGTATAGAAATCACTGCTCTTCTTGGCTCAGTCTCTGCCCAGCACATATTTGGTAATGCAGGTGGGAGGACAGCCCTTTTGTGGGTGCCTTCACTCCTCCACCTTAACACACCTGCATGTCCCCAGCAGCCATCTGAGACGAAGCTAGACAGCTCCCCCAAAGAGGCCGAGCAGACAGCCAGCCCCGAAGCGTCTTCTGCCCACTTAGAAACCTGCATGCATGGCTAGAAAGGACTCCGTGAGTCTCAGATTTTGCCAGACAATAGTACTGGGAAAACAGAAAAAAGAGGGGGACCAAGTACAGGGGCAGGGGACCAAAGAACCCCAAAATTTATTTATAAAAATTGTGTATTTATTCTTGCATGCTTACACGTGAGCTGCCTTTCAAGGACTCTCTGTTTGATGCAATAGATCTATTGAGATGTTTTTCCACTGCCCCAAAGAGTTTTAAACTTGTCGATTTTGATTCCTTTTAGTGCTTCTGCCATTTTTTGTTTCACTTCTTTCATATCTGCAAAATGTTTCCCTTTGAGGACTGTTTTCATCAGGAAAACAAACAAATAAAAAGTTGCTCTGGGTGAGATCGGGTGAACAGGAAGGATAGGGCACG
The DNA here is from genome assembly GCA_004027555.1 of Craseonycteris thonglongyai. Classification (NCBI taxonomy): domain Eukaryota; kingdom Metazoa; phylum Chordata; class Mammalia; order Chiroptera; family Craseonycteridae; genus Craseonycteris; species Craseonycteris thonglongyai. The sequence goes on along the minus strand of PVKE010000546.1, from coordinate 63,511 downwards.
GGGGTCTTGCCATTTTTGGTCACAAACTGCTGAACACTCAGTGCGGTGTCAGCAGGTATCTCATGGTGGGAGAACCAGTCATCCATTTACCACAGATTGGGATGTTTCTTCTGCAAATCGTGACATAACCTTCTCGGAAATTCCAGATGAAAACTTTGGTGACCATTTGACCCAGAGGAACAAATGTCGAGTGCACGATCCCTCTCACATCAAAGGAAGACAATTTTGTTTTTCTGGGGTTCCCCTGTATGCGGCGGATGGACTCCATAAGAGAAGCCACAGTTGTGAGTCTCCAGGAGCTATGCAGGGCTGTGGAGGATGGGACAGTCACTAGTAGAGTCTCCAGGAGTTGGAGCTGACTCAACCGCATGTAAGACACCCACGTTCTTCCTTCTTGTCCTCACCCGTCCTCTGGAGCTTTGGGGGTGGGTCCTGGGCAGAGGCAGCTCTAAGGGGAATGATGCTTTTGGTGATGGGTCATTTGTCCCCTGTGGAGGTGCCTTTCTCATGCACCTGACTCTGAGCTTCTTGAAGACAGGGACTGTGCCTGATACACTCCTGGGTCCCCAGTGGCTGGCCCAGGACTTGGCACATGACAGCTTCTCAATGCATATTAGTTGAATGAATGGTTTTGACTTTTCTTGTCTCATCTAAGTGGAAAAAAGTTTTGTTAGGGTCTTACAGGTAAGTTTTTTTGTTTGTTTTGTTTTTTTAGAATTTGCTTTATTGTTTGAGAGAAGGTAAGAGAGAGACAGAGACAGAGAAGGGGGAAGGCCCAGAGCAGTCTCCATAGTTGTATATTAGTTACATAGCATTAGTTGTAAAACAGCTTCATTCCACACAGGTGGGTGTGGGATCACCAGGGGGCAAGAACAGAACCGAGGCCTTTTGGGTGGGAGGCAAGAACCTTCACTGCCGAGGCAAGAACCCTTGCCACCAAGCCACCCAGCAGTTACCAGTTGCGATGCAGTTCAGCATATGGGTTTGCATGGGCCAAGGCCGAGAATTGAACCCTGGACCTCGTGATTGCAAGGCAAGAGCTCAACCATTGATGTGTCCGGCATCTCTACATAAGTTCTTGAAGTATATGCCATCCCCGCCAGAGAGAGCTGGATTCTCTAATAGCAGAATTGTAAGTTTTGGATCTGCAGCTTCTTGGAGTCAGTCCGGAGCTTGACCTGCAAGGGCAGCCTAATCCTGAACTAAGGCGACGGGAATTTTTGTTCACCATGTGCTGTTGGTTTTCACTGCTTATTCCTATGAGGCAAATACCCCCAACAGGTAACATGGCCAGTGGTCACACACATAGATCCCCGCTGCTGCACCGCTACTCACTCTGTGAAGACCACCTTAAGTCATCTCACCCCTCTGTGCCTCAGTTTCCTAATCTGTAAATGGGGATGATAGGTCTTTATTCTGTGGGTGTCCGGGAGGATTAACTGGGCTAACAGATATAAAGGGCTTTGACTAGTGCTTGAAGCATACTGGCTACAGTGTAAGAATCGGCTTTTATTGTTCTTACACCTTATTTTAGAGAACTATGAGATAATAAACAACCTTCACATTTCCCACTTGAATGACGCTGAGCATAGCATAGCAAATGCTTTGTTTGAAGCATTTAATGCACAGGGGGTGGAGGCTGGGGGTGATACCACGCCTGTGTTTAAATCTAGCACTGGAAATTAGAATAGGAAAGAATTCACCAGAAATATGCTCATCCGGGGAAAGGCTGTTATCCAGAAAGAAACGGAGAGATGTCTGTGCAGACCCCTGAGACTGAGTCGCTGACTGTGGGAGTGAAAAGCCCAATTACAAGAAGCAGAACTGGGTGCGTAAACTGTCATTTGAGGAGCCAGGCCTGCCGTGAAGTTGGGGCTGGCTTTTAAACTTAATTATGCACACGTTGCTCCGGCAGAGTTTATGGAATCATATGGTGGGAACCATAAACAAACACTAAAAACCTGGCTGGGTTGATGGCTACAAGCTACAAAATGATCTTTAAAGATTAAATATTTATTTCAAAATCCCAGGAGCCAACTTCTCCGCATTAAAATCAGAAGGAAGCCATCCATTCTTCCTCCACAGTGGTTTATATGAGTCCTCTCCCTGACTGGAGTGTGCACAAACAAACGACAGTCCCCCGGTGCCACACGGCAAGGAGGAGTTGATCTAGGCGACACACACCAATGGCATAATCTAAAGGATTAGCCGGCTGCCTTGGTAGTGAATTACCTCTGTGGAGCTTGATGTAAATCAACCTGGTGAAGTGCTGTTCAGGGATCTGAACACCCGGGCTCCCCGTAGTCTTCCCGCTTCTCTCTGGCAGGGACTCATCCAGCCTGCCATGTGGGAACATTCAGCAGGGTGGCTAATGGGAGAAGGTTGCTGGCACTCCATCCGCTGCTGCCGACTGCGCACAATCTCACGATTAGCTGTAAACCCAGGCCTCCTTCTCAGTTCCCAGGGAAAGGAGGCTCTGCTCTGTCCCCACCCCCACCCCAAAGCTGCTGCTGCATGCTCATTCCCAACCCATTTGGGATCTGAAAGCAAGCTGGGGGAAGCCGGGATGGCTCAGCAGGTTAAGCGCTCGCTTTGAGCCCCAGGGACCGAAGATTGAATCCGGCCCTGGCCTGAGTAGACTCATATGCTGAACTGGGGTGTGCTTCCCATGCAGGAGGCCCTCAGCCCAGTTCCTGCCCTGAGCTGCCCCCGCCCACCTGTGTGGAATGAAACCATGTTGAGAACTAATGAGGTACTACTATGGAGACTGCTCTGGGCCCTCCCCATTCTCTCTGTCAAAAACAATAAAATAAATCTTAAAAAAAAGAAAGAAAGAAAGAAAGAAAGCTGGCAGCACAAAGCTTTGCTGCAGGTCTGGGTTGCTCTTTAGAAGTCTGTTTAAAAAAAAATGATTTTATTTAATGGAGCCATTCACAAGCCAGCTCCAAGTTCCCAGCTCTGCGTTGCCCAATGGCTTTGCCTGTGTGTTCTGGTAGTCACTACACATGCGCGCACATCTATGCACTGAGGCAGAAGCATAAAGTTCTGTGTGTCTGGGCCACCTGAGGGGTTCGGCTCTGCATTGCCCACCTGGCTGTGCTCCTCATCCATGACCCAGGAGTCTGACCGAACCTCCCAGACAATGGAAGTTGGACAACGACACATACATGTGCAGATGCTGTTTCATGCTAAATCAGGGGCAGCAAAAATCAACAAACAAGCCCACCAATGCTCCTGGGAAGGTTCTGCTGACACATTCGGGTCTGGAGGGACTTGTCGCCTAGGATGGCGTGGCAGTCCAAATGGAGGCGTAGTGGCGGCCTGCTGCTTCTCTACCGACAAAACACCTTGTTATTGCCAGAATCATGGTTTCCCCTGGCTTGCCTGGTCTACTGAGATGACTTGGTACTTTCTAAATAGACACAGCCACGCTGAAGCCGGACGGGCCACACGTACTTGAGAGACAGATTATTTATCCCACCATTTTGTTTTGTAAACAGCCATAATTTCAATGAAAAAGAATAGATTTCTTGCTCCTCTTGAAAACGCAATTGGAAGATGAGATCTCTGTGGAGAGCCGGATGTGAGAGGCAGGCAGGGCCTCAAGTCCTGCAAGACTGTCCAGGGGGCGTGTGGCCTCCACTGATCCCTGAAGAGATAGAACGCAGAAAGCCGCAGGCGACTAGCTTGGGGCGTGTGACAGGGAGGAGGTCTCAGAAGGGCTTGAGACAGACCATATACATTAGCGTGCAGAAGTTGAGTTGCTGTATGTAAGCTGTGGGCTAAAATAAAACCGTGCCACTGCTCCGCCATCAGCGGTCAGGGACCTCCCGATCCCAGCTTTCATCTTTCTGTTTTTCTTTCATCTCCCAGCCACCCCTCTCGGGTCTGACGGGTTAGACGAGCAGGTCTCCTGGAGTACCCCTGCTATGTGGGACAGCCCCTCGGCTGCCCGTTAGTTGGGCGTGCTTTCTCCAGGGCCCCCCAGTTTCCTATCACCTCAGATACTACAGCCCAACACCTTCAATAGCTGACCACTGTTTGTGTATCCATGTGTGGCCCCTGGATTAATCCTATCCCTCCATGGCGTGACCACCATGAGGCCACCCTGTTTGAGGAGAGTAACAGCTCCACAGCCCTCTGTCCTTCCCTCTGTGTTTGTCACCAACAGATAGAGCAGCTGTTTATCTTCTGGGATTGCTCTGGAGCAGGGGTCTCCAAACTACGGCCCACGGGCTGGATGCGGCCCGCGAGGCCCTCTCATCCGGCCCGTGGAGACCTTTTTATCTGAATAAAATAATATTAAATAAACAATTAAAAACAACATCTATGTTTTGATTCTTTTTTATTTGGACCTCGAGTGTGTAGTCAGCCCCCAAACTGCTGTTTGATAGTTAATGCGGCCCGCGGGCTGAAAAGTTTGGAGACGCCTGCTCTGGAGGATTGGGGGGCATTCTTTCAGCTCTTGTATCTCTGGGGCCTCAGTTGCTACCAGACCCAGGGTCATCTTTGAGGTCATCTGGACTTTCTTCAATTCCTCCTTCAATGTCCCTCCGTCACGGAGCTGAAGCCAGCTGCATAATACACAGACGCAGAAGCCCGAGTAAGAAGATGCAGGATACCCACTCTGGATCCTCCCCCTGGACAGTCCTGGAAAAACCTAGCGGAGAAGTCCTGCACGGGCCAGGTGGAACTCAGGTGCAAATGCCCACGTGACAGGTAGAGACCCCTGAGAGCACACTGCAAAGTGGGTGACGCTGAGGACGTCTGGTGCCAAGGAGGGGCCCTGCCCAAGTGCATGCTGGTCCTGCACTTGAACATGGAGGCCGCCGAGCTCTTCCGGAACACTGGCTCTTTGGTGGCTCTGTAACCAACACCACGCATCTCTTATTCTTACACCGGAGAGTCTCTTGAAACCCAAGCTACAGTTGCATCGCTTTCTCAATTCCTGAGCTTCCAAGCTATGGTTACCTTAGATGTAATTGTCCCTGCCTGCTCCCTATGAGGATACGACAGTGTTCTGTAAAACAGCCAGTGGACACGCTGTGTGTGCCCCAGACACTGGGCCCTGTTCACTGCTGCTCCTGCGTCCATTGGCAGCGAGGCCTTTTATGTCCGATCATTGTCGGGCTGCCCAGCGGTGGACAGAAGCCCCGAGGGCACCCACGGCTTGGTTTTGGAGAGCATTGGTCAGCGCTCCACGGGTCCCTGACGACCACTCTACACTCAGGCCGTAAAGAGTCCTGGAGTTTATGAATATGATTCTAAGAAGACCCACGTAGCCTTAAACCTTCCACGGTGGACCACACAGTCCCACTCAGCGCGTTCGTTCACCGAGCATGCCTTTCAGGGCAGCTGTGCCCGGCCTTGCTGCCACCTCCTCACAGTTCCGGCCACTGTGTCCTGGGAGTTTGTCAGTCACTGAAGAAGGATCTGAGTGCTGGGCAGAACGGCCACCAGAATGCCAGCTGGCGGCTCCAGGACAGGAGAAGGTGGACCCGATTGGCTCCGGGCACCCTGGAAGGATGTCTGGGACAGAGTTGTGCTGACTCTCAGACCCATGCCCACCACCATCTCCTACGGGGGAGCAGTGCTGCTTGGGAACCCCCTCCCTGTGGCCCATAGAGCCCAGCTCCCAGGGACTCTGCTGTCTAGCCATGCCCCTGGCAGAAGAGACGACAGAGTCCTCGCAGGGGCTAGCCAGCTCTATCAATTTGTTTCCCTGGAAGCCAAACCAGCCAGAACCAAAGTTGTGAAGCCACCTCTTTGCACCCATGTCGGAGCGTGTTAGAGTTTTTCTATTAAGTGAACCGGGGGAACTCTGATCCTGTTCCCCCGCACAAAAGGGGCAAGCTGTGGGCAGAAAGGGGGCCCGGCTCGCCCTTTGCTCATCTTTACAAGCAGCTGCGCCGTGTTCACAGCACTGGCACACTTCTCCAGAGTGCACACCTCAGCCTCTGCTTTCAACCTCCCGACTCTGACCGGGCTTCCCAAGCCCACCCCAGCGAGGCTTCAACACGGCTGGTCCAGGCCAGGCCCCTGTCCACCGAGGGACCAAGCTGAGAGGAGATTTTCCGGCTCAGTCTTGGTGACTCGTGGTGCTAGAAGAATCCATCCTTGCTCCCTGAGCCTCATCTTAACAAGTCCTTGTGTCTTCCTCCTTGCCATGTTTTATTCCTCAAAGCCACTAATGGCCTGTTGCTGAGTGAGCTCGGAGCCCCTTGCCCACTGCCTGGCTGAAGGCCTGGAGAAGTAGCCCCGTAGCAGACCACAGACAGAAGCAGCTGCTCTCTTTAGGACGGTAAATAGTCCACACATCAGATAGTGAGCCAATGAATAAATACGCATTGATTATTCTCATGTAACTACCAGTGTAACTGCCCATGGGGAGGATGGACTAGTAGAAAAAAAAAATTGATGAGCTGGTTAATGTGGCTTATTGGCGAGACAATTTTAACGTCGTGCGGCTTTAAGAGTCCTGTTTAAAAAAAAATTAATGTGGAGATTGCATTTTAATGGGCCTGAGTCCATAGGCAGCTGGTTACAAATATGCGTCTCTAGGGGCTGTTCGTGCATTAGAGGCTCTTTGCTCCGAGATTCTTTGGGGTGGAAAGGGTAACGTACCGTATTGAACATGTGTTAAGTGCCAACGGTGCTGGACGGCAGCGTGGCCGCTCCCAGCCTCTGAGCAGGTGACAGGAATGGGTTGGCTGGGGCTGGGAGCTGGGATGGGGTTGAGACAAGGGTTGATTAATGAGATGGGCGCTGAGTGAAACGATGCTAGACGTGATGGAAAGGGGAAAGCAAACCCTAATGGATTCAGAGAGAAGGAAGAGAGGAAGTGGAAGGAACGGGAAGAAAGAAGAACTCAGCTCGCCTCCTTTACTCCTCCGTCACCATAATATACCCTGGCCTGCACATCATTGTTCACACCATTTTACCAATGAATTTAACTCTAAACCTTACGCATGTCCTTCAAGAACTCCTCACTGGACCACTGCACCTCACAAGGATTTCTCATACAGATTATCTTGTTGGATGATATTCCATGTATGGTCGTAATGGTATTTTGCTCATATTAAATGTTGTCTAATTTTTTTCTTAAAATTTATTTTATTGTTTGAAAGAAGGTAAAAGAAAGAGAAAGAGAGAGAGAAAAGGTGAGAGCTCAGAGCAGTCTCCATAATTATACATCATTAGTGGTGACATGGTTTGATTCAACAAAGGTGGATGTGGGGCTGTGCAGGGCGGGAACTGAACTCACATGGGAGGCGAGAACCTTCACCACCGAGCCATCCCATTGGTTACCAGTTGAGCCATAATTCAGCATATGGGGTTTGCATAAGCTGGGGGCCAGGAATTGAACCCCAGACCTCGAGATTGTGAGGCAAGTGCTCAGCCTCTGAGTTATCCTGGCATCCCCAAAGGTTGTCTAATTTCTTTTTCAAATATTTTATAAGCTCCTTGAGGGCAGGCCTTGCCATTTTCTTATCTCTGTCTACCCCACAATTCTTAATACAATGTGGGAACATAGAAGGTACAAAGTGGATAGTTATGAATTAAACTGAGTTTGAACTTGAAATCTAATGCAAATTAAAGAGTCTCCCCCCTCCCCAAGGCTAAGACCTTGGCAGATTCTGACCTGTGTTCTTCTCCTTGGTCTTCTCCTCTTTTATAGTGTCTGCTCTCTAGAATCCTCTGCTCCTCCTTGATCTCCAAGTTCCAGCCCTAGAAAGAGTGAGTTAGTGGGAAGGGCCCTGTGCCGCCATCTCTACACTCGTCCTAAACAAGCACGCTCACAGTCGGGTTCATCCTCAGTGGTCCAGGGACTCTTCCCATCCAGCTGAAGCTCCCAACATTCCATAAAAAGCCACTTCCCAGGCCAGGAAGTCCCGCAGACTTTCCTCTCTGGCTTGCTTATGTCCTTGAGTCTGTAGTCCCCACTCGGCATGACTTCTTCCAATGATCAACCAGATAGGAACTGTGATGGACTCTGGGTTCTCCAGGCACCACTACCCACTTGCACCAGCCCCTTTGGCTTTGTGTGTTACATTTTAAGAACAAGAGATCCTCGCCCTGGTCCCAGATTCTGTCTCCCAGGCACCATTCTTGTTGAAGAGGGAGATCTGAACCAGACTTGTCCTTATCAGGTAAGTGAAGCCAAGCCATGTTCTCATGGGAACGCCCTGCCTTTGCAGGAGACCCCAAAGTGTGACACATTGGTAACCACAGGTGCCTACCATTGTTATCATGTAGGAGATTCATGTGTTCCCAGAAAGGTGGGAACCCTTTGCTTCCCTTTTCAGCCCCCCTGCTCCATTTCCCCTTTTCATGAGTATTCTTAAAACCTCAGTTCTTTTACATTTGGTGTTAAAGCAATCCCTTCCTGTCTTATAGAACTTTCAACTTTTCAAAGCGTTTTTAGCCCTTTAATCTCATTTGGTCCTTGCAGTACCCCTGTGAGGTAGGTAGGGCAGGCATTGTTAAACCCATTTGAGTAATGAGCAGAAGCGGCCCAGGAAAATGAAGTGTCTTGCTCCATGCCCCCTGAGAGGGGGACCCTTGTCTCCCGACTCCCGAGTCAGTGCACTTTTCATCATTCCTGGGACTGAAGTGACTTGGCCATTCTCCTTCCAAGCTCTCTTGAGTCCTGGTTCCTGAAGGAGTGGGAGGAGAGGGGAGAGTGTGTGGGGATGGTGGGAGGAGGTCCAGAAGGGAAAACGCTTACATGACTTACACATCAATAGCTACTCATTAGCCCGGGAGAGGTCAGGGCACCTGCCGATAATGATGTCTGCATTAGGGTACTTAATGGACACGATGCAGCCCCTGCCCCATCAAAAACAAATCTGCCAGAGAGACACCCAGGCCCAGCACAGCAAAAAAGGCGATTCCCACTGGGGCTGGATCCTGGAACTGCATCCAAAGCCATTAGTATCAGAAGCTGCCCAGGCCGCGCAGCTTGTGTGTCCTGCTGAGTCAGATAGTCAAAGAGTCCGGCCATTAGTGGGGCCAGCCGGGGACCGGGAAGCAGTTCTGGAGGCCGATGCTTAGTTAGATTCCTCCAGGCTGCCTGCAAGGATGCTGAGATATCTGCAAGAAGAGGCTGTGGGAAAAGCCATAGAGGACCTTCTTGGCCCCCAGTTCTGTGGGGGTCTTGGCATAAAAGCTCTGTGAACTCTCTAAAGTGCATCCAAGTATTTTGTTCCACTCCAAACTCCATCCTAACCACACCCATGCCCAGTTCTTACCCAGGGCATCATGAAAGTCAGTCTCCCTATTCCTTACCTAGCTTCCTTCTCCTTTAAGGTCACAGTGGGTGGATTGGCCCTGAGAACTTGAAGTGACACCGAAAGCATCACTCCTGGTAGCTATGCTGAAACAGAGCAAGAAGGCTGCTTTGGTACTCAGGCCCATGAGCACTGGACTGTGAGTCGGGATGCTTAGGGTCTAACCCTGTCTCTGCATTAGCAACTGTGTGAAGTTGGCCCCAGGCTCTGCCCCACTATTTTATATGATCATGGGAGCATTCACAGCTACTCATCATGTGGCTGTGCGGCCTTGAATCCATTTGGGATGAATAGGGACAGGGGAGTGTAACATTAGGAAGAAGTCCAGAGGCAAAAATATCACTCTTCTGTAGATGAGCAAACTTTTTTCTTGTCCCCTAAGGTAGCTCAGCCAGCTGGTGTCCCAGGAGACTACTAGGTAAGCAGTAGACATGACACATTAGATTTTGTCTTATAGTCCTGCTAGTTCAGATAGAGCACAGGTTTGTCATTAATGAGGTCCAGGATGGGGAAAAACAAGTCACCCAGGTCCTCTGCGTGCACCTGCAGCCTGGATCCCCAGCCCGGGTGACCTAGTGACCTATTTACTTCTCTTCCCTTCCTCTGGCCTCATGCCTTCCCTGGTGGCAGGCTCTCCTTGACACCTAGTGGCTGCAGCAGCAAAGCCCTATGTTCCAGCCCCGCTTGAGTGTCATCCCTAACAATGTTTTTCCAAAGGCCTATCCTTTCTCATCTGTGTATCCAGAGGGTCCACAGCTCATTGGGGTTAGAAGACACGAACAACACTGAGTGATCTGGTTTTATAGAAGGCAACAAGACCCAGAGAGAAGAAGCTGCATTTGGGGCCAGTTAAGACGGCTTCCATTCATCTGAAGTCAGGATCTCCTCCTCTGGAATCAAGCACACAGTGGAATGGAAAGAATGTGGTCATATTACCGCTTGAGTGGGCTAAATCTCTGAACCAAGCCCGTATCATAACATACCCTTCAGAAGACACCCGTCACCTGACACATGTGATCTGCTTATTTCATGCTACAAGAAGGTCTAGATAGATGCTGACTTCTTGAGTAGCCACTGGGTATGTGTAGCTAGTCAATAAAGATAAAACAACTACATTTAAAATTACCTTCTTCAGTTGCACTAATTGCATTTCAAAATGAGGGATGTCTAGGGGCTAGTGGCCATCCTATTGGACAATGCGGATGCAGGCTGTTTCTGTCATTGAGGAAAGTCTAGGATATGGTGCTGGTGGAAAACTGGAGATTATTTCTCTCATTTTTCAGATGGAAAAACTAAGGCCTAGAGAAGGGAAACACCTAGAGGGGACACACTTATCTCAATCCTGCAGCCATAACAGGAGGGGCCCTACTTTTTATTATGTTAAATTCGAAGTCCTTGCCTGTAAAAGACAACCATCACTTCCCATTGATGACATCCTGGAAGCAGAGGCTCCCAAATTCCTATGAGTGGCTTAGAAAACAATGCAATGAGGTTCTAGATACAATATTTTCATCTTAGGTCACATAAGATTGAGAAAATGCTGACTGTCCATCTCCAAAACTGAGAGAGGAATGACTGGACTAGTTAGATAGTTCTAGTCACAAATAGCGAGATGGGAGCTGAGGGAAATGGTTCAAGGCTGAGGCTGAGCGGCTCGCAGGGGCTGGAGATTCATGGTGCTGGTTTTGTTTGGAGCCAGTGACCTGGAGGCTTCAAGGCCAAATAGTTTATGAGCCAATCAAGAGCTAATCCTAGTTAAACCTCCATCATGCTGTGAGACTTGGTTTCAGTGTGATTTTTAAATCAAACCTATCTTCAGAAGTTTAAGTGATTAATATGGAATTACTTCTATCTTTCAGCCAGAAAAATCCATCATTCATTGAAAAATGTGTCACATATAAGAAACATGCGAAAGAACATATTGTAAGAATTCTAGAATGTATACTGGAAAGCACACTGACTGACAAGACTTTGGAGCTCTGGGCTTGAATGCTGATTTGACTGCTGTGGTATGCCCCTGGGCAAATCACTCATCTTTGTTTTGATTTCTTCACCTGTAAGACAAGAGACTTACATCTGAGGACAAATTGACAGTCATTTTGAATTCTAAAGTTCTCTGAATCTGAGGACCTTTCATAAGTGTGTATGCGTGGTGAGGTAGAGGAGAAGGAAAATGGGTCTGCCTTGCTTTGGGGACTGGACACTGACTAGAAAGTTTGGATGACTCTGTCACTCATTCGGAAGTGCCCTGACCATAGCGGGCCGGACAGCCCAGCCCCGTGGCATAAAAGGGACACGCACAGAAGCTGCCTCAGAAAACGTCTCCCTGGGCACACGTGGCAGAGAAAAACACCGCAGCCTTCTGCGTTAGACAGACACGGCTGTCCCTGCCCTTCCAGCCTCAGCTCTTTGAATCTTTGACACGTGTTTTAACTTCCCTGAACCCTACAGTTCCCATCTGTGAAATGGGGATAATAACCAAGGTCTCTCAGAGTTTGACACCAACACAAATCACTTCCAATGTTTGAATTTCCTGGTTTACTAAACAAATAAAGAAATGCCAGCATAAGCTCAGCAAATCACAGGGCACACATTTTACATTGACATGAACACACAAATCTTTTAAATACATACAAATCGGCAAGGATACCATCATTTGGGCCTTTGTGAGGGTAATGGCCAGATTAAATAGACCTCCTCCTCTTTAAACCTCTACCCACCTGCCCTGTACCTTCCTTGTGGGAAAGCGTACAAAGAGAAAATGTCAAGTACCAGGTGTGACATAATGGTGCCCTCCACCGATGGTCACTATTATACTGAGGAGGAGGCTAGGACTCTGGAGTCCAAGCCCGAGCCAGCACGTACACATTGCCCTAGGCAGCCCCGTGTAGACTGACTATTTGCCTGAGCAGGTGTGTCCTTGGGTCTCCAGCTAACCCTCCTGGCAGTCAATAATGTCCTTACCTGCAGCCCCTGTCACCCTGGACTTCAGACGGCTGTGGAGCCGTCCAGCACTAAGACGGCGCTTGGTCTTGATGTGAGTACGCAGAAGGTCCCACGACTCCTTGACATTTACTTACTGCAGGTAATGTATTGTGGAAATATCAGATGCCTGGTTAGGGAAGGAGACAACAAACAAGCTTCCCTTCCCCGCCCACCCGCCTTAACATGTCTGAGGTGCTGCTTGTGCACACTGAGATGTCTGTAATTTACATCTCAGTTTTACAATGTTTATGGCTTTCATGTCATTTGAAGGTTATTTATAACAATTATATAAGGAAGCAAAGTGCCATAAGCTGAGGTAATTTACTGTAAAATATCTGCAATGCTAAAATATCAACTGTACCACTCTTGGAAAAAGGAAAAGAAAAAAAATAAGTTGAAAAATACAGGCCCCTACCCCGTCAGCCAGTCCATTACATTCTTCTTGCTGAGATTTATAAACTCTTAAGAGACTGGTAAGTATTCATGTAATTGCTTGGAGGGAGGGGTGGGAACAGAGGGCACGTGGCCACTTGTCACAGCACCCGTGACTGGGGGTCATGGGCGGGGGGAGTATTTTGGAGCAAGGGAATGAAAAGGCAGCCAGAGACCATGGAGATCAAGTCCCGATGTCATGAATCCCAACGATGTCCTGGAGCCATTACAGGCAGCAGGGAGCAAATTCAGGAGTCTAGTTTGTTAGTTCCAGAAAAAGCCAACTACTGGAGTCCACATGTCCGTGAGACACTGCGGTCTGACCCTGGGAGAGCTGAGAGCCTCCCAACCAGGGACAGGCCTTGGGTCCTTTGCAAGACCATGGCCTGAAAATTCACTTTTTTTTTTTTATTTTTAAGATTTTATTTTATTATTTGAGAGAAGGTGAGAGAGAGAGCAAAAGAGTTCAAGGAGAGAGAGAGGGAGAGAGAGAGAGAAGGGGCAGGGACTAGAGCAGTCTCCATAGTTGTATGTCATTAGCTGTGACATAGTTTCATTCTACACAGGTGGTTGTGGGGCCACGTGGGGCGAGCACTGCACTGGGGGCCTCCGTCAAGGGTGGTGAGAACCTTCGCCACCCTCCCGATGGTTACCAGTTGCACCGCAGTTCAGCGTATGGGTTTGCATGGGTCAGGACAGGATTCAGTCCCCAAACGTCGCAATTCTGAGGGAAGCACTCATCCACTGAACTATTCCGGCATTTCCTAAAATCGCTGTTTAATCACTTATTCTCTCATTTGTTGATATAACCAACGTCAAAAACTGACTAGGAGTCTGGTGTTGGAAATGCAATGAACAAGAGAGCTGCCGCCTGGAGGGAACTTAAAACCTGAACTATGGAGACAGCTTTGCCATAAAGATGATCATCCAGCAGATTCCAGTCTGCTTGCAGCTAGTTCGCTTCGGGCAGCACCCGATGAGAGCACGCTGGGCTGTGGGCGTGTGGAGAGAGCGCTTGCTGTCCACCATGGCTGGGCGGTCTGAGTGAGCTGCTGGGCTCAGAGCTGGTGAGTGAGGGTCCCTTCACAGACAGCCATCCCTTCCTTTGCTTCAGCTGTGGACAGAAAACGGGAATTTTGCCAGGTCTATTCATGCGATGCCCTACTGAGAGTAAAGCTGCCTTATGGTCATTTATCAACCTGCCTTCATCACAAAGAGACGAATGAATTTCAGTCCCCTCACCTCCGTGGGAACCAGGGCACAAGGACTCTAGGGACCATCCTTCGATCTCAAACCCCTTGCCTGGGATCTGGAGTGATGGCGATAGAGAGGTTTCCTTAATGAACTAGGAGGATGATAAGAAGATGGGCGGCTTAATGTTAAATGCAGGCATTTGGACTCTTGTCTACAAGGTGGCATTTAGTAGGTGATGAGGAAGGCAGCTTTCCTGCCTCCAACTCATCCCTCCCTTCTGGTACAAAAGCCTTCAGATTTACAGCCCCTAAAAATCCTTCATTATCTCTGAAGGTTAACTTACCTGCTCCTTATAGGGTCTCTTGGCTGTTTTTTTGTTTGTTTCTTTATTTGCTTTTAAAAATATGAGGGCTGCCCAGAAAAAAAGCCTAGTCATAAATGCCTGTATTTTTCATAGTACGTGGCTGGATACTTTCTGGACAGCCCTCGTAAATACCTTTGTTGAAATATAACATATAACCCCCCTCCCCCCAAATGAAAACCTGACAAGTGTACTGCTTGAGGAATTCTCACATAGTAAATATATCCCTTTAAGTGCCACTCACATCCAGAAGGAGAACATCCTCAGGACCCCAGAAATCGCTCTATGCCCCCTTTTCATCATTTCCCTAAGTCCTTCAGAGGTCTTCACTGGCACGATACCAGGACAATACATTATTCCCTTGTGTTGGGCTTCATTCTTTCAACATTGGTGTTTAAGAAGACATCCTTGTTGTTGCTTGTAATAGTACTTTATTCACTTTCATTGCTGTATACGATTCCATTGTAAAATCACACCACAATCTATCCATTGATGGACTTTAACATTCTTTCCAATTGGTTTTTATGGGGAGTCATTCGGCTGTAGCCATTCTTACATATAAATATATCTTTAGGTGCACATATCTACACATTTCTGACAGGGTATATATATCTAGAAGTGGAATGCTGAGTCCCAGGGCACGTGTATGTTTTAACTTTTTACACACAGCTAAACAGACAATTTAACAATGTGTATTGTTCCAACGTACATCTCCCCCCACACTGGATGAGATTTACGGTTGTTTCACAGCTGCATGAACCCTTGACATTGTCAGTCTTTCTACATTTTAGCCATGATGATTGTACTGGTGTCTGCTCATGTTTTTTGCTGCTGATTGCATACAGACACTCTATGGAAGTATAATTTATAATACGTCAACCACGTACCCGGATTAAATACACACTTTGATGAATTTTGACAAGTGTATACTGCTGAGTCACCATCACTCCAATGAAGTTATAAAACATGTCACCATCTCAGAAATGTGTGCCCCCTTGTGGTCAGTCGGCCTGCTTGGTTACCCACCCCAAGACAACCCCTGACCTGAGCGCTCTCCCCACAGGTCACTTGTACTGTTTTAGAATGTCATATAAATAGGGTCATCACAGGATCTAGCTCTTGTGTCTGGCTTACTGACTCTGCATCACAGTCTTCAGATGCATCCACAGTGTTGCTGCGTGCTGTGTGTCAGTAGTCTGCCCTCCTTACTGCAGAGGGACATCCCATTCTCCATGGTTCACAACGCGTGTATCCAGCCACCCATCCACAGGCATTGGGCTGCTTCTGGGCATGAGCTGTTGTGAAGAAAGCTGCTGGAGACTGTCGTGGTCATGTCTTTTGAGGGATCCATGCTTTCATTTCTCTTGGATAAATAAGAGTGAAATTGCTAAGTTACAGGTGAGGTGTATGTTCTACTTGAAACAAAACTGAGAACTGTTTCCCAAAGCACTTCTGCCATTTTGCATGTTACCCTCAGTGTGTGGGAGTCCCGTACATACCCCACACTCTCACCAGCACTTGGTACGGTAATCCTAGACGTTCTAGCACACACGGAGAGCTGACTCCCTGTATTTTTACTGTTCATTCTCCTGAAATCTAATTAGGTTGAGTATCTTTTTAATAAGTTTATTGTCCGTGTGGATATGTTGTTCTGTGAGGTGTCTGTTATGTGTTTTCCCATTTTTTAATTTGGGGTTGTCTCCCTTTCTACTTGTTGAATTTTAGGAGTTATTTATATACCTTGGATACCTGTCCTTTGTTGGTTATGTGTTATAAGTAGTTGCTGTAAGACTTAAAAAAAATAAATAAATCCCACTGGACTTGAGAACATGCTGAGTCACTTCCATGTCAGTTAATGTTTAGAATCAATTCTGTTCTTAGCAAAGGACTTGGACTGCTGAGTTATTGAGCTACAAAGAAAGCAGGAAAAGGAGGGAGCAGAGCTAGCCAACTTTGGGGTAGAGAAAGGAGCACACATGATGTTGCAGTGACTAAGGGGTGTTGGCATGGCAAATGCTTCAGCTTGTGTGCCACTGCCTAACCTGGGCAGGGGTCTAGTGGAATATGGATTTCATGGGAACTAGTGTTGTGGCTGATAATGAAATCTGTCATTAGCCTTGTCGTGGTGATACAGAATGTAGAATGTCAGAACCTTAAGAAGCCTGGGAATTAGCCATTCTCACCCCTTTTATTTTGCAAATTAAATAAATAAATAAATAAATAAAATCCAGAGCAGAGTGAGTTACCTAATGTCACAAAATTAGGTCTATACTCCAAGGGCTGATATAACCTACTCTGGGTCTGAAAAATGAGAACATACATTGCTTAGCATCCTGATAGGCAATTTGAGATATTGATCAGAAAATATAATATGCAGTCTGGTCCTCAAGGAATGTTCCATTGGATTGGGGTGAGCGGGGGAGGCATCGCCACAGAATGCTGGAAGAACGATGGAAGGGCTGTATTACATTATCAAGTGTAGGCACAGCGTTTTTCATTCAGTCCAGAGAGCGCGGACAGTGACAAGCTTTGACAGCCTGGGGACATTCGTGGCAGGACTTTGGTACCCGGGGCTTTGCGCTCAAAAGGGTCTTCGGAGTCTACCATGTCTGCTTTTCCTCCATCCAGTCTATTTGCCTGTTGCTGAGCCGCACTCATGAAGGCCTGCACTGAGGTGGGCCTGCAGGCACTTCAGCAGGCGAGGGTGCTCGATAAACCCTTGTCCGTTGATGGATGGACTGAGCGTGTGGAGAACAGCCGCAGGGAAGGGAAAGTGCACTGTAGTCTTCAGTGCTACTCCCAAGGGCTGTAAGTCCAGGAGACTCCATCCCGGAAGGCGTAGGAGACAGGGATCTGCTGAGACAGGTCCCTTTCCAGGAGCCTTGAGGCCACAGGTCAGCACTCAGTGCATTTGCCCCACAAGCTTATAGCAGGTTTGCAAGAAAAGCAAATACGGCTTCTGAAGAATAAGCAATAAACACGGGTATCTGTACACCATTGTGTTTTTAATAATGATCATCATAATAGGTGCTGCTTATGGAACCAATTCTGTTCTCAGCAGAGTTTAAGACTTTTTACAGTTAACAAAATGCATTCACAAGCTTTTCTCATTTCATCCCGCAAGCATCCTGTGACTAGGCAGAATAAACAACATTTTCATATTACAGATAAGAAAATAGAGGCAACAGTTTCCTTGTGTACAAGGCATGGAATTTGGAGGCAGACAGGCTTATGTTTAAATATTAATAACTTGTTTTATTTTTTCTATGGTTGATTTCATTTAATACTCACAATTGACCTGAGAAGTAGGTATTTGTTATTTTCCGATTAGAGACAAGAAAATGAAGATACAAAAAGCTTAAGGATCTACAAGTGTGAGTTTGTGATAGGGCTTGGACTAACCCAGGCCCCTAACACCCAGTTGTATTTTTATTATTTTTGTTACCATTTTGCTACCTTTCGTCCATATTTTTTTCAGTGCATATAATTTTTTAAAAGATTAATTTTATTGTTTTTAACAGAGACAGAGAAAGGGGGGGGCAGAGAGAGACAGAGAGAAGGGGGAGGGCCCAGAGCAGTCTCCATAGTTGTACATCATCAGTTTTCAACATGGTTTTGTTCCACACAGGTGGGTGGGGGCCATGCAGGGTGGGAACTGGGCTGGGGGCCTCCTGCCTGGGAGGCACGCCCCCTTCAGCCAGGGACCTAACTGGGGCAGGGAGGCAAGAAGCAAACTGGGGGCCTCCCGCATGGGAAGCACACCCCAGTTCAGCATATGGGTCTGCAAGGACCAGGGCCAGGATTTGATCCTGGGTTCCTGGGGCTGCAAAGTGAGCACTTAACCCACAGAGCCATCCTGGTTTCCCCCCACGCCCCCCCAACCCCAGTGCATATAATTTTAATCCAGTGATCCAGTTGAGTATGCAGTTTCACGCAGGCAGGAGTTGTGTGGGGTTGGGCCTGTGTAAGTCCATTTTGGGCACTTGGCTCAGACAAAGAATAGAAAGACGTCCTGAGTGGAGAAGGGAGAGTAGTCATGTCATCTGTCTTGTGGACAAGCCCTTCCTGTCACTGTATCTCCCTGAGATTTTCTTCTCTGATATGTAAAATAGAAGCGATTCATTTTCTAAAGGGGTTGGAATAAAGACAATGGAGGAAAGAGAAACCACACCTACTGTGGGTTGGCTACTGTTGGGCACAAAGATGGGCAAAACACCAGCTCTGCCTTGAAGGAGGCAGAGCAGGCTGCTGGGGCCAACATCCTGGCAACCTCCTCCCTCCCCTGACCCCCCAAGTTCCTCAGGGCTTCCTGCTCTGCACCCCTCATGGCCACTGCTTTTCCTTCCCCTGCGCTTTCCTCTTCTCTCAAACCCTAGTAGTCTGTCTGCGGTTCTCCCAGGGCCCTGCATCTACTGGGCAACCTGGTGTGTCATTAGTACCAGGACATCCCTGACGTGTGAGGTTGCTATGGCGCAGTGAGGACCACATGGGGTTGATGAGCCAGACAAGAAGGGGTTTGCATGCGGCCTTCTCTCACAGCATGGCTTTCAGCAAGGCATGTGGCCTCACGGTACAGGGCCCACTGAGTCTCAGCTTCCTCATCTATTACCACGCGGACACCATTCCTAAGACTGTGAAGGCACACCGTACACACCAATGCGCTCTGGCCACAGACACAATCCTTGTTCTTGGGCCCAAGGAGCTGAGGCAGCACCTGCAGCCGGTCCGGAGCACTTGCCTCACTGATGAATCCCAGATCCTGAGCTGGCGACAGGCATCTGCTTGAGAAAGTTCAGGGTGGCGATTCCCATGCATCAAGGTGGACACTAGCCTTCCACTGAGCTCTGTCCTTGGGTGGGCACGATTAGTATCTCAGCGGGAAACAAAAGCCCCCAGGGAGGGCAATCAGTAAGTCTTTGTTTGGGCTCTTCTTCTGGGTCGGTTTTGGGGAGAGGGGGACAAGCACATCTGGATGTCTAGTGATGACACAGGGTGTGCCTGGAGGCTGAACAACTCAGATGGAACCACCGGGCCAGCTGAAGGGCCCTGGGGCCCATTCTAGCTCCAACGCTGGCATTGTGGCCAATGCAAGACATGCCCCAGCCTGGTTGTGCATCTCTAAAAGGGGGTGACATGTTGTAGGATGATCAATGGGAACAGACATGAAAACCCTTTTGTGCCCTTTCCATGTGCAGACCGCCCCTGTCATGGGCACAGGGGGACTGGGCGGACACAGGAAATGAGAAGTGTGGCCCTGCCTGGGAGGACACAGCCCTGCTGCCTGGCTCCCCAGCTCTCACTCTGAGCAGTCCCATCGTGGTAGGGGTCCCTGTTCCTACAGAGGAAGGGCACTTCTCCCTGAACCCCCTCCCTGAGCTCTCTCCAGCCAGTCCTGATGGTCACGTGCCCAGGTTTCACAGGGCACCTCTCAAGAGAGCACTGGGGCCCCAGATCAGGAGGCAGCTGCCCCCCAGGAGCGCAGGGCCGGGGGCGCTGGACTCTGCGCTCCTGTCACAGTGCCTCTTACCTTCTTGGGTCTCGGTTCCTCCCCCTGTCAAATGAGGGGTGATGAAATGATCTCTCAGGGTCATTTCCACCTTTACAGCTCTCTGCCTCCTCAAAGGCCGAACGTGAGCCAACCAATTCCCGGAACAGCTAAATGCCTCAAAGTGGACAACTAACTCAGTTATCAGACACAGGCGGGGAGGGGAGGCAGGAACGCTGACACCGGGCTCACTGCAATGTCTCCACCAAGTTCCCTCCCTGCTCTCCCCACTGCTAAGCTCTCCAACCCCCAGGATAGCAGACAGGGTGCCCTGGCAGCCCTGTGGAGGGGCCCTGGCACCCCTGTCCACCACAGTGCTAGCCTTGAAGGGCTACCTTCCGCCCGGTAATTCTAGGAATCTTCGAGCCTGCGGTCCCCCATCCATGGCCCTGACAGCCTTCCCAGGAGGAGGGGTGCGCTCGATTCCCCTCTAAGATGCACACATTCATGGAAGGAGTCTTGCGATGCTGTGGAGGGCCTCAGTGAGCAACCAGTTCCGTCATCTTTTTGCTGCATGACTTTGAAAAAGTTACGTAGGGGATACCGGGATAGCTCAGGGGTTGAGCGCTTGCCTTGCATTCACAAGGTCCAGGGTTCGATTCCCAGCCCTGGCTTGTTCAAACCCATATGCTGAACTGCCGCTCAACTGGTAACTGCTGGGATGGCAGCCAAGGTTCTCGCCTCCCATGCTGGGAAGTCACCGGTTCAGTTCCCACCCCCTGCGGACTCACAGACCACGTCATAACTAATGATTTACACCTACGAAGACTGCTCTGGGCCCTCCCTTCTCTCTCTCTCTCTCTCTCTCACTTTCTCTGCTCTCTGCTCCACTCCTGGCAGACAGCTGTCTTCATCGGGTGCTGTGGGCTTGTCTCAGTGCTGGTAGCAGGCTGAGCAGGCCTCCGCTGCACCAGCCAGTGACCTTGTTGAGAGGTCTACAAGCCCTGGCACCAGCGGTGCCCATCAGCTCTCGGGTCCACCACCGCAACGAGCCAGGCCTGCGGGAGGCTGGGCGGGGGGTTGTTGCTCTGGGTTTATGATACTGAAGGAAGAGGGAGACCACCTCTCCACATGACCCCAGGGGTGCCCCGCAAACCGAAACTAAGATGCCAGCTGGGGGAGGGGAGCCATTGTGGGAGGCAGTGCCTGGAGAACCGGCCCATGCCCGCCTGTGTCCCTGTGGTGAGGGTCACATGTATCTCTCTAGGTGTCTAAGGAGCTACCTGAGACTTAGAAAAAGCCAAGCTGCCCACAGCGGGGGAAAGGGGACACACGTAACTCCTGGTGGCTACTCTACGCAGAGAAATTATGACTATATGTCTAGAAGCTTCCTTTCAGCCAAAGCACAAAGGGAAACACAGTGGGTTTGTACAACTTTTATTGGAGAGAAGGGAAAATAGCATCTTCAAGAGAGACAAAGCCACGTCTCCCCACAACAGGTGCCCCTGACTAGTGGGACTGTGGCATGTAGCTCCTTTGCAGGGAACAAGGAGGACACAGGTGGCCAGGGTCCCTCACTGAGATTGTGGATTATGGGGTGGAGAAGGTAACAGTTGGGGGGGCAGGTGTAGATGCTGCCCTGCAACGTGGGGGCTGCTGGTGGGGGAGGTGGCTGGGCGGGCAGAGAAGCAGGGCGATGCCCTGACATCACGCCCTTGCTCCTGGCTCCTGGCTCCACCCTCAGTGCTCAGCTTTGGTTTCCACACTGAGCGAGGGAGGGGGCTGGCGTGGAACCCAGCAGGTAGGTGGCGTGGACACGGAGTGGAAACAGCGGGGAGATTTAAGAGAAGCTTGGAGAGAAGTAAACTGGATTTCTATTTCTCGTTTGCACCGTTAAAATGCTCCTTTAATGGGAAAGCCTTTCTGTTAAATGAAGGGGAAAGGGAACTCTCTGACAAGTAGCAGCCGTAAAACAACAGGAACAAAAGGAGGAAATGGCTGAAATGGGGTTTGTTGCTGTCGATCTATAAAGACGGACAGCCAGGCTGAGGGATGAGGCCTGGTGGTGCTCAAGGCTAAGAGCCCAAAACGCAGGAGTGGCTGAGTCGAGGAGCAAAGAGGCTCCTCTCTTGTCTCAAGAACATTGCAGCGGGGAAGCAGGGATGGCTCCGCGGGTTAAGCACTCGCTTTGCAGTCCTGGGGACCAAGGATCGAATCCCAGCCCCGGCCTGTGAGGACCCACCCATATGCTGACCTGGGGTGTGCTTCCCATGTAGGAGGCCCCCAGTTCAGTTCTCAACCGCCACCCCCAGTTTGGCCCCTGGCTTGAGGGGACGTGTCTCCCATGTGGGAGGCCCCAGCCCAGTTCCTGCCCTGCTCGGCCCTCACCCATCTGTGGGGAACAAAACCATGCTGAAAACTGATGACATGCAACTATGGAGACTGCTCTGGGCCCTCCTCCTTCTCTTTGTCTCTCTGTCAAAACAAACAAAAAACAATAAAATAAATCTGTAAGAAAAAAAACAGAACAGTGCAGGGAGTTACGTTGCTGAGAATAACATAGCTAGGGAAGCTGTCCCTTACTGAGTCAGTGCTGGAGAAAGGAAAACTAAGAACAGGGAGAAACTGGAGGGGACTTCTAGCCATCCCCTTAGTTTGTCATTGCACAATCCCCTTGGCCAGCTTCATGACTGTAGCCCACGAGGAGAATCCTGAAGACAGGAAGGTCTCAGGCCATTGGATGGGAAATAATAGGGACTTGCCGTGAATGAATCTGAGAACCGCCTCCCATATTCAATCTAGCTCCCAAGACACACACACACACACACACACACACACACACACACATATGCTTCAAAAAGAAGCAAGTAAGTCACAATAGCAAGAGACGCTCAGACGTAAAGCTGTCTGGCTGGACGTGCAGAGGCACATTCATTTGGCGGGGTCCCATGAAATGAAGCCCCTCTCCTACAGGAATGGGGCCGGTTACTGCATCACAGGTGACCTATCGCCTCGGGAGGCCTAGAAATTCCAGTTTATAGCGTCTTTCCTCACTCGTACCGCAGGTAATTAAATTGTGGGGGCACACCTCACGAACTCCAGGGGCTTCCCATAAAGTCCCAGGCCACCAGATCGAGGGCGGAAAGATTCCATCAGAAGCCCAGGGCCTCGGACTACAAAACCTACCCCCCACTACCTCAAGGCGAGCTTTAGTGCTGGGCTGTGTGCAGAGGCCACCAGAGAACTGGGACAGAACCGAGCGGCTAGGAGACAGTGCCGCTAGAAGCGGGCCTGGGGAATGGAAGTGGAGCCTCACACTTCCATCCTTCTGTCTTCCACTGGGCTCACTATATGATCTGAACACCTGGTACACAGGCCTGTTCACAGACTGGCCTCCGTCTTGTCCCCATCATCCCTTCCCGGCCCGTCCCAGTCCCTGAACAGCCTCCACCCTTGCTAAGGCCTCTCCTTCCAGGAATGCCCCTCCCCCTTTCCACTCCCAGAGAATCAGCAGGCTCAGGGCCCCTCCTCTGTGCAGCCTGGGCCCTGCCCCCCGGGAGACTCAGTCTCCCCTTCTGCACCATCTGGCATCACTGCCCACTGTGCCTCGTTTCTTCTAAGCTGGGGGTGCTTGAGTACCAGGACTGTAGGTCTCATCTCTGAATCCCCAGTGCCTACAGTAGTGCCTGAGATACGGAAAGGGGTGGGGACAGGTGTCAGGAGAGCACAGCCCTCGTCCCTGGTGGGAATGAAGAGGTGGCCCCAGCACTGGGATGGCTCAGGACAGGCCGGCCACCCCCAGCCTTCCTCCAGTGCTCACAGGTCCTCACCACTCTGCCTGGGGGTCAGAACTGAAGCCAGGGGCCTTTCATTCCTTTGTTCTTTACATCGGCCACCATGAGAGGACCAGGGCTCCCAGGGCACCTGCCCCACTGCTCAGATATTAAGCTGCAAACAGCTCTATAGGCAGAGGGACAGCTGCCTCCACGCTGGCCCTCTGCAGGGCACTCCCTGTCACCCTTGCCTGTTTGGCTTTAGTTCTTGTCACTACCTGAGATACTGTGCACGTCCCTTCTGTGTCTCCTCTTGTCAGAATGTTAGCTCCTTGAAGACAGAATGCCTTGTCATTGTCTGTTATTTATTTATTTATTTTAAAGATTTGTTTTTATTGTTTTTGACAGAGAGAGAGATACAGAGACAGAGAGAGGGGGAGGGCCCAGAACAGTCCCCATAGTTGCACATCATTGGTTTTTCCACATAGTTTCATTCCACAGGTGGGCGCGGGACTGCACAGGGCAGGAACTGGGCCAGGGTCTCGCCCAGGTGAGAACTGAACTGGGGGCACCTCCCAGTTCAGCACATGGGTCTGCATGGACCAGGGCTTGATTCCTGGTCCCCAGGGCTGCAAAGTGAGCACTTAACCCACTCAGCCATCCTGGCTTCCCCACCTTGTCATTGTCTTGACTGCTGGGCGCAGCCTAGTTAAGTGATGATGAATGAATGAGTGAAAGCAGGTGGTTCTCAGACTTGGTACCAGGGCTGCCAAGGTCACTCATTTCTTCTGGGTCAGACCTGCAGCCCTTCTCTATGTCTCCTGGGGAACCAGGCCTGAGTCGTGGCAGAAATCAGTCAAAGCGAACGCTATATATTTGGGGGGGAGGGGGTCACCTAAGCACCCTCCTTTTTATCCCTACTTCCTGGTGCAGGCCAGCCCCTAGTTCTTCATCTGTCCTGGTTCCACGTGCTCAGCCCCCTGGGCCCGCTCCTAGGCCATCTGGTCATCATCACCTGACATCACGCTCCAGGAGAAGAAGCCTAGAGCTGGGCCCATCCTCACACACTGCTCAGCCGGGGGGCTCTCCTACCCCCACACCCGGCTTCTCCAGGCTGACGTGGGAAAGAGAATGCCGAGCCAAACAGAAGGTCGGAAACTAACCCGAATCAGAGCTGCACGTTTCCACGTCCATTATCTCCCCATTCCACATTGTTTAGGGGCCAAAAATTGTAACTACGTTTTTAAAATCAGCTAAATGAGGCAAAGGAGACCTGTCACCCAAGGTCACACAGCTGGTAAGGAGCAGAGCTTCAAGTCCAGCTCTCTCTGACTCTAAAGGCCGGTCTCTCTTTCAGGGAGTCGCGCTGACGGGTGGGGCTCTGAGGAGTAGGCAATGCCACGGATGGCGGTTATTTTGGTGCCTGTTTTGAGTGCCACTTACGCTGTGGACATCACGGACGTTCCATTCCTTTGGAGATCTCAGCTTGGCTGGAGGGGCAAGGATGCAACTCCCGAGAGTCTTGGAATGGAAAAGAACCTGAGAGATCAAGGAGGGCCCGACCACCCATTATAGAGATGAAGAAACTGAGGCCCAAACTCTCCCAGGCAGTGTCCATCCTGACCCCCGCTGGCCTGCAAATGGTTGCACCCAGATTCCCACAAGTAATGAGAATGGCATTCAGAATCCCAGTCTTCTATTTTCTAGCTTCTGTGCCGACCCCCTCCCCACCCCACCCACCCCTACTCCCAGGGCTGGCTTTTACGGCCTTGGTACAACACACAGAGTTCAGCGTTCAGTCTTTCCCAATGTAGTTTCCCCAAGTTGGGATGTAGGACTCACAGGACTGGTCCAATCCTGCACAGATGAGGGTTCCAAAAAATGTCAGGGGTGGGCTAGAGGCAGCAGACAAGGTGGGAGGGGCTGACCTATGCCAACAGGGTGGTGATAGGTGATGCTGAAAACTGAGAAGGGGGGCAACCAGAACACAATCGGGGGCCCCCTCAGGACCCACGTTGATTGTGCCTCTAGCAAAGTGCATTTCCTCATTTCCCAGGGCTGCCTCGCCTTGGAAAGGGCCTGGAACTTGCCTGGCAAAACGCACACCACCTGATCTCTAACTCCTCCAGTGAGGCTACAAATCAGGCCGACTTGGGGGCGGCCTGGGGATAGAGGTTTGCAGTTCTCCTGTGGAAATCCATTGGCCTGTTTCTGCCTCATAAGCAGACCTGCCCACGTAGAACCCAGACAGCGGAGGGGTTGATTTACGCCTTTAATACCCTGAGCTTCATTTAGCCAGTCTGGAAAACACATCTCGTCGTGGCAAGCCTGAGTTTTCTTTCCTCGTCCATCCTCAGCAGACATTAATTTTGATGGTGGGTCCGTCGCTGGCCTTTTTCCTGTTCCTTCATCCCAGGCTGTGTCCACTGTGGCCCCAGCTGACCGGGCCTCCCCACGTCCTCTCCAGGAGCAGGGGGGTTGGTGCCAGAAGCTGGGTAGCTAAGGTGAGAAAGCCTGGGTGAGATTTAAAATATTTCCCGAAGACCTTGTAGATCTAATGGCCATTACTCTCCGTGAATGCAGAAAAAATTGCAACACCCTAAAAATTTCACCCATCTAAATGGATCCAAATAAATATGCTGTTTCCACACTTGAAATTAAACTTGCTTAAATGCAAAAAATGCTTTTACTCAATATCACTTCATTTGCAGAAAGCCAAACAAATTTCTTGGTGCCACTCTTGGAGCACAGTTCTTGGTAGTGACGTTGCTTTTTGTGGGGAAGAGGTGGGCAGTACAAATGTCTAGGCTGATTTTTTGTTTTGTCTTTTTTTTTAATCCTAAGATATCCTTAATCACTTTCCAGGACAACAACCAGAGGAATGACACATATGATGACTTGAAAGCCTTCCCAGCTCCCCTGTCCCCTGGGTCCTAGTTCATTTTCTTTTCATGGATTCTCCATAAGTTATACATCAATCCACGCTGTGCGAATTCTTTTAGATATCTCACTGTTACATTTTCATGTCTTGGTTTGGCTCTGTTTTTCTTCTATCATTTTTCTTCCTTTTTTTTGGTTTGTTTGTTTGCTCTTTGTTCTTTTCATAAGATCTAGCATCCCTCTGCCCCTGCCGACAAACACACACACACTCATTTCCGTTGACACAGCCTTTGGTACCCCTCCCCCCTCCCCCTGTTTTTTTTACTCATCTGTGAAAGTACTTATGCTGAAGTTGCTAGATTTACTGGTGTCTATGAAACCTGGTGCGAGTGGGGAAGGTGACAAGTTAGGCTTAGTGTGTCATCTCTACCAAGAAGACATTGTGTCTCAGCAGGTCTCGAGTATGTTATGGTGACAGGTCACAGGGTCTAAGCCCACAGATGGACTCACTGTGCTCTTGCCTGGTCACGTTGGGAAACCAGCGTGGCCCGATGACCTCCGGGGTCTCCAAGGGAGCCCCAGGGACACAGGAATGTTCCCAGGAGACGAGGGCTGTGTGCCCTCCCAGAGAGTGAGAGGAGAAGGCACTCATGGGACAGGGACGGGGTTAGCGTAGCGTTCACAGAGGGTCCAGGTAACTGGAGCACAAGGGTTACTGGTGCCTGTATCTTCTTGGGGAGCTGAGCTCGGATGGCTTGAAGCCTCTCTGAGGATGAAAGGACAGAGCACAAACGATGCCCTCCTCTGCTTCCCATCCGCTTGTCTGCGTGTGCCCCTGGTGTGGAGCGAGGGTGCGTCTAGAAGCCCTGTCTCCCCGGAAGGACGTGGCCAAGGGTGATGTGGCTGGAGCAAGAAGTTTGCTCTTCCGTGCAGAACCTCTTATGATATCAAGGGACTATGATGTGGGAAGAAGCCATGGTGTGAGCTACGCTTTCCCTTCCTGCTCTTCCGTTCCACCCCAGGGCCCATAAGGAAATTGAGGCTGGGTGATACTCTTGCCCACATGTGTGAGTGCTCATGTTCTGCTTCCCTCTCTCTTATGAGGACAGCCCAGTCTCTTCTCCAGCAAGCACCCTTTCTGCCACCCACCCGACTATCCCGATCACAGTGACAAATGACGCTTAGCGGAGCCCCCGCTCCAGGCTTTCTGCTCTTAATGAGAAAAGGGAGGGCACAGCGACCGGGCCAGGACTCGGAAGAGGTGTCCTGGAGCTGCCGCCCAGCTGCTCCCCGGATCACTGGTGCCTCCTCAGCGCTGCCGTGTTGCATAGGCCACAGATGGACTCTAATCCGTCCACCTTGTTCGGATTCCTGGGGGAAAAGGGAGGTGGGAAGTCCCCTGTGACAAATGCAGTTGGAGGCTGGGGGCAGAGGAGAAAGGAAGTGGGAGGAAGAGGGGGGCAGAGGCAGGTGAGGGAATGGATAACAAGAAAGACAGGAGCAGGAGAGAGGAGACTGTGGCGTGTGTGTTCGGGTGGGCATCTAGGCGTGTGTTACACGGAATGACAGCAGCAAGGCTGAGTGGGTCCCCTCACGATCTCCAAACTCACCCCGGGGAGGGACAGTCTCCTTTGTTATCTGCCTCTCAGGGGCTGAGAGAAGTACCTTTATTTCCCCTTAACCCCAGGCTGATGGCACTCCATTTCCTTCTTCCTCAGCTCAAAAAAAAAAAAAAAAAAACCAAAGAAAAAACGTGTTTGCTATTTTGCTTTCAGTGACATGGCTTCTATCTAATTAAAATAACTTTGTAGGTAAGCCTCCAGAAAGCAGGGGAAGCATGGATGTGAGCATGCGTGGGCCTGGGGACAGCCTGGGACCCACCAGGCCTTGTTTGGTAAGAGGGTGGATTTCTGTTTCCCTGAGAAAAAATGCTGCCTCCTCTCCCCTCCTGCCCGCACTGTGTGAGCTTGAAAAGGAGAGCAGTTATGCGGCTGGGGACCCAGCGGGGGGCTACCTGCTGTCTGCTTTGCATGAGGCACACACACTGTGACTTGATACTGTGTGATAATCAGAGTGGGGGCGGGGGGTGCCCGGCACTGTGAGCATCTGCAAAACCACTTTGCCAAGAAATGATCTTTTCCCTTCGCACAATGGCAAGATGCTACCCTCGGAATCTTCTCCTGACAGGAGCGATAGTGGCAGAGCGAGCATAATTTCCCCCGTCTCCATTGAGGTGGTTATTTATACAATTCCGCACCAGAGTCAAAGTCGTTTTTGTGCGTACTTCTTTTCTTTTTTTTTTTTTTAACTTTGCCGGCTGCTGCGGCTTTTGCAACGAAATAATTACTTTTGTGCCAAGTACTTAGGTAACAAGATAAACAAGAGGCAACATAAATGGAATGTAAATATGGAACAAGTGTCTGTGAAGAGAAAGTGGCCCAGGGAGTTAGCCTGGCGCAGTTTTCTGCATCTAGTAAATCCCCAGGGAGCCTAGAAAGCTTCCTCATCCACCCTCAACAGGCCCGGGACTCTTCAGGGAATAGCTGCTGCCCCATCCTCCATGAGGAACCTCCCCTCAGTGGTTCTGAGATGGTTAATGGGGGGAGGGGGGTCCGGATTAAGACTCACTTTATGTTATGGTCAAGGGCATGCAAGACCCCGAGCTGGGGAAGGACAAGGCACTGCTTGAAAATATAACAAGTGATGTCTGGTCTCAGCTCTGACAACCACTCTCTGAGTGACCTTGAGCAAGTCAATTCTCTTCCTGCACCTCCATGGACTTGTTTTTGTTTTTTTTTCTCTTTGTATATATTTAAATTTTTTAAATTTATTTTTCAATTACAGTTGCCATACAATATTATATTAGTTTCAGGGGTGCAACACAGTGGTTAGACATTGATATAACTTACAAAGTGGTTTCCTGATAAATGCAGTACCCATCTGACACCTTACCTAGTTATTACACTATTATTGACTCTATTCCTTATGCTATAGCCTGCGCATCCCCATGACTACTTTGTAACTACCAATTTGTCCCTCTTAAGCCCTTCCCGTCTTCACCCACCTTCCTGCCCCCCACCTGGCCACCAATCAAAACGCTCTCTGTCCCTATGAGCTTGTTTCTATTTTATTTGTTCATTTATTCTGCTGTCTAGATTCCAGATATAAGTAAAATCATGTGACGTTTGTCTTTCTCTGTCTGGCTTATTCCACTCAAAATAATAACTTCCTGGTCCATCCTTCATAGACTCATTTCTAACATGAGGTATAAAACTGGGCAAACTCGGGGATCCCCCAACTCTATGTACTGTAATTCCAAACATTACTGCCACTGAATAGACATGGGAAGAGTTAGAAAGTGTGGAATCTAAATTCCAAGTCCAATCGATAGGTGGCCAGCAGTTATCATTTGGTAAATATAATCTGTAACAGCAAGTCAAAAGTTTACCCCCAAAAGATAGGTCTACCGGGAACCTCCTATGACTGTGACTTTATTTTGAAATCTGTCAGTAAGTTAAGAATTCCAAGATGAGATGATCCTGGGTTGGACTCTCATGCAATGAATGACAAGTTTTTTTTAGAGAAGAGAAGGGGGAGCAAACACAGAGGCACTTGGAGGAAGGCCATAGGATGACAGAGGCAGAAACTGAAGGGGTGAGGCCACAAGCCAAAGAATACCTGGGACCCCTAGAAGCAGGAGGATGCAGGGGAGATCCTCCCCTCGGGTCTTTGGAGGGAGTGGGGTCCCGCTGACCCTTTCATTTCTGAGTTCCAGTCTCGAGAACTGTGAGAGAACATTTTTTCTGTTGTTTAAGCTGCCCAGTTCGTGGTGATTTATTATAGCAACTACACAAAATGCACACACCATCTACAAGCCTGAAATAAAGACCCACCCTTGTGGTCTGGTCTCTGTCTTATGTTTTAGAAGATGCAAATCTGCCCGAGTGGGTATATAGAGAAAAAAAGCATGGAGACCTGAAGCTGAAGAAGGACAAGAGGCCTCACCCACTGGGTGCCTGATGTGGCAATGGCCCTGCAGGACCCTGTCACAAAGAGGGGTCCAGCAGTGGGAAGGTGGCCATCGTCACTGTGAGACCTGGATCACAGCCCTCTCACTGTGTTCAGGACGCTGCTTCACCTGCACCCGTCATTTACCTTCCTGGATCTCAAGTTTTTACGTGGAACGTGGGAGTGCTGGTCGGTGGCTCCGGAACCACTATCATAGCAACTATTTTGTGATGTCCCATAATTATCCAAAAGTAAACTCCAAAAATAATATCTCAGTGATCTAGTCTGTAGTTCTAATGAAACAAGCAAATATTAGGGACTAATAGTGACATGAAGGAGGAGGGATAAAGGAAAAATAATTTATAATAAAATAACCTTCTTTCACTATAGAAGTGACTGGTGTGTCTAAACCAAAAAATACTGGAAGATTTTAAAGGCTCTCACTACTTATCAGGGCACCGTGAACACAGGAGGGGGACATGGGACCTGCTCCAGGTGGGTAGGTTTGGTGAATCAAGGAGCAAGAAGAGCATGGGCATCAGTGACATGATTTTCTACAATGGTGAACAACTCTCAGAAAATGAAATAACACCAATTTCCCTTGATTTACAAGGAAGCCGCATTTCTGGAAAATACAGTGTATATTAAAACCATATTTTAAAACACAATGTGGTTTGATGTCCTGAAATGCAGTTCAGTTCTGGGCCTGTGGCATAAACAGGCTTTTCACCTACATGCGTGTCCTGCGGGGCATTCGGGGTGTGGGACACCTCAGCAAGGAAGACGCCCCCACACCAGGCAGTGTATCTTGCCTTCCCACCTCCTGCCAGGAATAGCATCGTCCCCAGTGGCTGGGATGAGGGACAAGTGCAAATGTGTCCTCAGATCTTCAACTTACCCCCCAGGAAGACACCACCTTCCTGGAGAACCAGCGGACTAAGGTCTCCCCCAGCCCTGTGCTGGATTCCATGAGCACTCACCTTCTCTGCACAGTCACAGATGGTGTCAGTGACTAAAGTGTGTCAATCAACAAACACTCACTGATCTCAGAGCCTTCGCCCTGCACTGCACTGAAGCTAGAGAACAGGTAAGAAATGCATTTGCCCAGGGAGGGCTTAGAGTGCTCTGAAGACTGGGGCCTTTCCCGCATCCTCCCCTCTCCACTTCCTTTCTTGTTTTACTTCTCTTCCCTTTGGTTTTCTTTCCCTCCCGTCCCTTCTCTTCTTCTGCTAGGTGCTTCCTAGACTTCAGTCTGGGGACGTACGTGAGGCTGATTAAAGAATGGCCAGGGCTTACGTGCATGTTCAGATTTGCTGGCTTCTGCTGCTCAGAGATTCAGGTTCAGGAGGTCTCAGTCTTTTCCTGCCACAAAAGCCATTCCCAGACAAGACAGGATGTGACATAAATGGGCACCTGTGTCAGATTCTTCCTAGAGACTGTTTGGAGCCTTGGACTTGGGCAATCATTTCAACTAGATGATCCTTGTAAACACGTACAGATTATTCAATTGGAAAACTACCAGACTCAAAGTATGCCGCTTGGGCACAAGAGCTGCTTTAGAAAACGGCTGCCCAGGAATAGGCATCGGGGATGGACTGGGGATCGGCTGGGGCCTCACACCATTGAGCCAGTCAGCACTGTCTCGCAGCTGGGCTGTGGGTTTGTATCTGCTCCCAATCATTGTGTGGCATTCAATAAGCAGCCAAGGTCCGTTCTAGAAGTGACTTGTAAGTGACAGCAATTAACAATAAAAAGTAACATGCATCCAGCCCAAACACCACTGTGAGTGGGAGAGAAGGGGACACGTTTTTAAGCAGGAGGAGAACGTGGGCCACTTGGAAGGAAGGCCGCTGGCCTTGCGGTGGCAGTTTTGTGGCTGATGGTGCTCCGGAGGCGGGGCTGGGGAGCTGGGCAGACAGCCGAGGCTGGAGCGGTGGGCGGTGGAGAACGTGCTGAGCCGGGCCCGCCGAGCTGTTTAACCTCCTTCGTCCACTGCGGAAGACAACATCCACCCTCCAAGACTGCTAGGGGGCAGCAGGGACAATGAACACGAGGCGGGAGGCTTGGCCTGGTTCTGGCAAGCTGTTAACAGCCCGTGAGGTTTAGTTCTGCTCCCCCACCCACCTCACTCACGGAAGCTGATTAGCCGGAGGGGCAGCACGGAACCAGAGCAGCCCCGAACTGGTTGGCTGGATGGACATGTGCCTGGGAGACTAAGACGAGGGAGGGGTTCCAGAGTGACCTCGGGGTGGCCTGGATTCCAGTGGCATGGACCCAGAGTGAAGTCCGGCAGAGCCTGGCCTCAAGGTGCAGGAAACACGACCCCCCCCGTCTGGGCTTCCCAGGTGAGGCCCGGCTGTGGGAGGGAAGCTCAGCCTTCGGAGGCTCTGCTCCTGAGCACCTGAGCGCATCGCTTTTCATGGATCAACCTGAGCCTGGGGTACTCGGAAGCACAGAGCCCCCCAAGAATCTTCTCTGCAACAGACGAAGGATCTAGAAGGCCTTCAGCTCGACCCAGCCACCACCTTCCAAGAACAAAGGAACTCAGATCAGCAGCCTACATTGATCAACCCACCAGCACTTACTGAGCTTCTTCTCTGCTTCATCTTCTTAAGTGCAAAGTGTCGTTCTTGCTTAAAGATTTTCATTGACTCCACAGGATACAGTCTGAGATTCCTTTGTGTGGCTGAGAAATCCCTCCCATCGGGTCACTTTCCACCCGCCAACCTTTCCATCTTGATTTCCAAATGAGCACATGTGTACTACATGCCAACTTGCCATCACAGAACCGTCACAATTCTCGTCACACCCTGAACATATCATGCTTTCTCGTTTCTCTACCCCTTGGGAGATTCTTTTCCTCTGCTTTAATTCCTCTTCCTTTTTATTTTTAAGATTTATTTTATTGTTTTTGACAGAGACAGAGAAAGACAGAGACAGAGAAAGACAGAGACAGAGAGAGACAGAGACAGAGAGAGACAGAGAGAAGGGGGAGGGCCCAGAGCAGTCTCCATAGTTGTACATTCCACACAGGTGGGCAGGGGCCGTGCAGGGCAGGAACTGGGCTGGGGACCTCCCATATGGGAGGCATGTCCCCTCGATTCAGGGGCTGAAATGGGGGGCAAGAACTGAACTAGGGGCCTCCCAAACTGGGGAAGCACATCGCAGTTCAGCATGTGGGTCCACACAGGCCAGGGCCAGGATTTCATCCTTGAACCCCGGGGCTGCAAAGCAAGTGCTTAACCCACTGAGCCATCCCAGCATCCTTTTATTTTTATTTTTTTTATCTCTAGGTAGATCCATATCAAACTTTATCACCTGTGTCATCTCTGCCCCAACCACCACCAGCAGAGCTGGCCCCTCTGCCAATCAGGGCTAGTTATTCCCTGTTTCTTCTTATCTCTCCTCTTATAACTCTGATTGAATGCATGTTGGATTTCATCACTTGATCTCTGAGGCACCGAATCTCCAATTTCCCATCTCTTTGACTCCCTGTATTGTATTCTGATCTCCCTCAGATTTAGCTCCAAGTTCATGATTGAGTGTGATCTGCTATTTATTGTGTTTACAATTGTTATGTTTTCAATTTCTAGACTTTCGTGTTTATTT
Source organism: Craseonycteris thonglongyai (assembly GCA_004027555.1). Classification (NCBI taxonomy): domain Eukaryota; kingdom Metazoa; phylum Chordata; class Mammalia; order Chiroptera; family Craseonycteridae; genus Craseonycteris; species Craseonycteris thonglongyai. The sequence continues at coordinate 29,494 of PVKE010000546.1, read as the reverse complement.
TATCAAACCTGATTGGTTGACGATATTAATGATTCAATAACCTCTCATTTGTGTCTAGACTTCCAAACCTTACTTTTATTTCTTCATTTTTGTAAAAACTGTTTTTGAAAGAAGGTGAGAGAGAAAAACAGAGAGAGACAGAGGGAAGGGGAGAGGACCCAGAGCAGTCTTCATAACTGTGTATCATTAGTTTTGGTTTTTTACATAGTTTCATTCCACACAGGTGGATGTGGGACCATGAGGGGTGGGCACTGACCCGGGGGGCCTCCCACATGGGAGATGAGAACCTTCGCTGCCATCCTGGCGGTTACCAGTTGCATCGGGCATCCCCTCATTTTTATTTCTTTAAACACGTCATATTAGTGGGCTAGGGCTACCATAACAAAATATCACAGACTGGGTGGCTTAAATGGCAGAAATTTGTTTTCTCACAGTTTGAGGGGCTAGAAGTCCAAGGTCAAGGTATCAGCCCATTTGGTCTCTCCTGAGACCTCTCTTCTTGACTTGCATCTGGCTGTTCTTGCTGAGACCTTACATGGCTTGTCCTCTCTGTATGTACATCCCTGATGCCCCTTCACATAGCCAAATGTCCTCTTCTTATAAGAACACCAGTGACAGTGGATTGAGACCCACCCATTTGACCTCACTTAACCTGAATTTCCTCTTTAAAAGCCCTCCCTCTAAATTCAATCACATCAGGGGTCAGGGCTTCACCAGACAAGTTTGGGGCTCACCATTCAGCTTTACTTACTTTGTAGCTCATTTCTTATGTTTTGCTGGTCTGATTCTGTGGTTTGAATGTTTCTTTGGCTTTTGTTATTGTAAACAGTGATTTTTATGGTGAGAGCACATATTCTCTGGCAATGATATGTGGGTTTGAGGCCTGTGTTTCGTGGATGTTCCTATAGAGAATTACCTTTGCTTTTGGCAGTCACTAACTTGTAGCCACTTAAAACTAAACTTTGAGTTTGGATGTGATGGGTGATTAGGGAGTGTGGGGTGTGGTACACAGAGGTGATCCAAGTTCAGCCCTTACCTCATGAGAGGGTAGGCTTGTAGTTAGCAAGTCTCTGCATGATCTTTATTTTTTATTACACACTGATAAGGCCAAGAAAGTCCCAAACCCCACCCTTGTTTCTGCTTGGATGATATGTTCTTGGAGTTTACCCTCCATGATGAACTATATTCAGGGCCTCGGGGCTTCCCGCTTCCTGCTAGTTTCCTGGGACTGCAGCAACTAATCACCATGAACTTGGTGGCTGAAAACAACAGAAATGTATTTGCTCTGAGCTTCGGAGGCCAGAAGGCCACTCTAGGTCCCGGCAGAGCCATGCTCCCTCTGCAGCCTCTAGAGGAGAATCCTTCCTCCCCTCCTCCAGCTTCTGGGGGCTCCTGGTGTCCTTTGGCGTGTGACAGCATCACTTCAAACTCTCTTCTGTCTTCACATGGCCCGTGGCCTTCTTCTGTGTGTGTCCTTGTGTCCCCTCTTCTTAGGACACCGCTTATTAGGTTTAGCCTGTCTTTGCCCAAATCTGAGATCATTTCACCTTGAGATCCATAACTAATTACATCTGCAAAGATGCCATTTCCAAAGAAGGTTATATCCTGAGGTTCCAGGTGAACATGCTCTTCAACCCACTATAGACATACACCATGTCCTGTCACTTGGAAGTGGCCTCCTCTGGTTCTCATCCTAGCCAGGTGACATTCTTTAAGCAATGGAATGTTCCGCACTATGGTGCAGGCAGCAGCTTGGAGATGTGCAAAGGCACTTCCGCTTGTCCTTGCACTCTGCTACCACCATGAGAGGGCCAGGCCCCTGGCCCCAAGCAGAGGCAAAGGAAATAGTGGAACTCGGCAACACCCCCTCCGTGGTCCCATCTAAGAGGCTCCTAGTGGACGACAGGTGATCTGTGGACAGGAGAGAGAGCCCAGCCAAGACACGCAGAACTGCCTGGCTGCCCGGCCAGATGTGTGGGCAGGAAACGATTACTCCACGTGCCACTGAGCGGCCATGGCTGTTTCTTACACAGCAGCACCGTGCCACAGACAAGTGACACCCCTCCAACGGGGTCTCCCTTCTAGAGTCTGGGCTTTATGATGCGCTCTCCTTTCTGACCTCTGTCATCCACTGGGCTTGGTCTCCTGTCCCCTGGTGCTCCAGGAAAGCAACGATCTACAGTAATCTCCACCAGGGAAGGTCACTGCAGGGCCCAGCCGCCTTTGGAGAATCGCACTCGTCAACTTCATACTTCTTAAGAAATTGCCTTACTTTCCTGACAACCAGCAATTAAAAAAGAAATCATATGTATCTCCAAAATTTGAAGTGTATAGTGCTGGGAGGGGGTTGTAGTCACAAAACTCTTTTATAATGAGTTATGAGATTATGTGTACCTCCTCACCAAACTGTGACCTTCCAAAATAGGAGAGACATTGTGAAGGACCTTGTTCAAGTTGTCTTTCTCCACAAGTCCTCCTAGATGACAGGCCATTGACCCCCACTGAGCTCCTTCCCAGAACACCGGGATCTTCCTGCTGGAGGAGCCAGGGGGACCCTCTCTGACATGTGCTAGAAATAGGACCTGCCTTTGTGAACACACGTGAAGGATCCTCTTCTGGGATCTCCTTCATCAGTTCAGTCATCAGAAACTAACGTGGAGCCTTGGGCACTCAGGTCACAGCCCAAGGGACACATCGCTGCAATAGCCTCAGTTCTCATCAGCCAAATCCATTACCATGGTTATTGTCTGCCACCTCCCTCCTCAGAGAGGGCATTTTTTCCCCATTTCAGCGCACATGGCACCTATTTTCTTCCTTGTGCAGGTTTAGCATCTTCACAGTAGAGGCCCTGGTGTCTTTTCATGACTAAATTGTTTGTAAGGACCACCTGGCTGAGTTGTGTGCAGTCTGAAACTGCAGGAGGTGATAAGCCCTCCTTTCCAGTTCAGGATCGCTTCCTGTGGACCTCGAGGGCACTGTGCTCAGTAAATGAGTCAGACAGTGAACGACAAATGCCATATAATCTCACTTATATGTGGCATCTATAATACAAACCAAATGAACAAACAAAATAGAAACAGACGCATAGCTACAGAAGACAAACGGATGGTTGCCAGACGGGAGTGGGGGTTGGGGATCTGGGTGACAGAGGTGACGGGATTAAGATGTACAAACTGGCAGTTACAGGAGAGTCCTGGGGACGCAAAGTACAGCACAGGGAACATAGTCAACAACATGGTCGTAACTCTACGAGTGTCAGGTGGGTACTAGACATTTGTGGGGATCACTCAGTAAGTTATATAAATGTCTAACCACTATGCTGTGCACCTGAAACCAATACACTATCAAATGTCAGCTGTCATTTTTTAAAATGACAAGCGAAAAAGACCACTTCCTGCACTTCCATGCTCCTGCTTGGCTACCCGAGTCCTCTCCTGGCCCTGCCACGCTGGGCTTTGGAAGTATACACAGTGGTAGGCCTGCAATCAGGTTTACCCAGAGGCCAAGCATTGACCAGTGGGAGTCACTGTTGGCTGAGTCTTTGCTGCTTTTTCAGAAGGGTTTCCTTGGACACCTTCCTGTGATTGCTTTGTAGGGTCAGTTGACTTTTGGAGAGTAGACGCGGACAGCCACATTCCACCCTCAAGTCAGGAGACCTGCAGGGCCGGACGCCTTCTTTACCTCCAATCTTATGTAATGAGGACTGATCCAAGGATGAAGTGTGTGAGCATGTGCCTGGTAATAGACCTGAAACTCATTATGAAGGAAAGGAAAGGAGGAAAGAGTGCAAATTTAAGTCAAGGGAGAGTGCCTCACCTCTGGGAAATGAAGGATCACATTGCTGCTTTGATAGGGGTTTTGGGGTTAACAATAGAAGAGTACAAAGATAAAAAAAACGCAGCTGCCTGCTTCAGAAGATGAGGCATTTCAGGGTAGATCCATGCTTCCCAGCATGCACTGCACCATTCTTGTCCTCGTCTGAGTGAAAAAGCAGATGTAGCACATTTCCCACTCTGGAATGTGGTAAATCAGGTCTGATCCGTTCAGTTTTAATGTGACATATGCTTCACTCTACACTCACTTGAGAATAAATTGCATTGAATAGACTGGTATCTATAAACAGAATCCCAAATTACTAACTTATAGCAGTACGAACAGTCAAGTTTCTGGTGACCCAAAATATAATCAGACTGAAGTTTTATTAATTTACAATCAGAAATAGAATTATTCCAGAAACTGCCTCCATTAATAGATCCTTATGTGGGAGGCCAAGTCAAAATTAAGAAGTTTTCTTTTTTATTTTTTAATATTTATTTATTTATTTATTTATTTTTGATAGAGAGAGAGAGAGAGAGAGAGAGAGAGAGAGACAGAGACAGAGACAGAGACAGAGACAGAGAGAGAACTGAACTAGGGGAACTTCCCAGTTCAGCATATGGGTCCGCACGGGCCGGGGCCCAGATTCGATCCTTGGTCCCCGGCGAGGCAAAGTGAGCGCTTAACCCACTGAGCCATCCCGGCTTCCCCTAAGAAGTTTTCTTGAGAGCTTGGAATGAGAACAAAGGAAGTCAGGGCGTGACACATTCAGTGGCATCAGACCTCCACGGGCTGACCCACTGCATCCCAACAAGGTTAATCTGGAACACAGGTAAGGGACACAGAATGCCTACTGACTTCAGCTCCTGGCATCTCCTTCATGTTGGATGGTCCTGCCACTGAGGTGGGGTATTCTCTTGGGTGAGAATCCTCCATTAGTGGGACTGGCAGCGGGAATTCGTTTCCTTTCCTTCACAGCTGACCCATCCTCGTCAGATCAACACACTCTTTAGACCTGTTCATGCCTCCAATAGAGTTACAACAATCATTAGACTCTCATCCCTGGGAATCCTCTCTTGTGTTCAGTCTAATGTTATCTCTCTGTCACTCTTTTCCACGCATGGCCTGAACACTAATTCTGTGTGGAAACATAGCAGAGCTCAATGCTCTGTTCCTCCAGGCAGCTCTCTGGTGTTTTGAGGCTTGCATTCATCCAGGTTGCCACATGCAATGGTGTAAGTCGCACTGAACAAGGGAATATGGTTGTGGGGAGGAGTCGGGGTCAGAAGCCTGGTACAGAATGGCCCCCTATGTAGAAAGTCCCTTTTCTTTCCCAAAGGTTCCATGCGAACTGGCAGTGGGGCTTGCCTAGTGTGGTCTCCCATCTCAACATTTTGGGACCCAACACTGTTTTTCAAAGCTTATGGTATTCTGAACTCTCTCTACAATATTATTCTCAAGCTATACTCAAATTTACCATTGTTCCCTATAAACATGATAACTAGAATTGGTTAAAATCTCCCCAAAGCAATCAAATGCTTACATTCCCTTGATTCATAAGTTATTATACTATTCACATGGCTAAAAAGTACACTAATTATTTTTTTAGCAGCCCCATCACACTGTTGGCTCATCAAAAACCTCAGGCTGTATTTTCCTTGAGGTGTGCTGGTAACGTCAAACCTTTTCAATCTTATGCAAAATATAGACCACACAATAATTTCTGTTAAAACTGAAAGTGTGATTTTAGCTATCAATGTTGCTGATTGAGATTTTTTTAAAGATTTATTTTATTGTTTTTTGACAGAGACAGACAGAAGGAGGAGGGCCCAGAACAGTCTCCATAGTTGTACATCATCGACATGGTTTTATTCCACACAGGTGGACGGGGGCCACATGGGGCAGGAGCTGGGCTAGGGGCCTCCCACGTGGGAGTCACACCCCCTCAAGCCAGGGGCTGAACCAGAGGAAGAGAACCAAACTGGAGTTCTCCCTCATGGGAAGCACACCCCAGTTCAGCATATGGGTCCACACGGGCCAGGGCAGGGATTCGATCCTTGGTTCCTGGGGCTACAAAGTGAGGGCTTAACCCGTGGAGCCATCCCAGCTTCCCCAGATTGAGGTTTTTATGAATAGCATGAGCCTATCAATGTACTACTCTCTTTCCTGCCTTTGATAATCTGCTTCCTACAGTTTTAAAGAAAGCAAGGCAGCAGGGAGGGAGAAAGGAAAAGCAGCTAATACTTTAGTACCTACTACCCCAGACATGTATTCTTACATACATCATCTTCCTTTATCTTTACAACCATCCATGTAGATGCGCAATAGTATTGTTTTTAAGCTCAGAGATACGTCACTTGCCCAAGGTTGTGCACAGCTAATAAGTTCTAAAGTCAGAATTCTAACTCAGTCCCATTTCATTTTAAATGTCAAGTTCTTTCAACCAAAAGTGGATGCATCTGAAGTCATTCTGGAGAGTGTCTTAGTGATTGGGGCCAAGAAGAATGCTCTTTGTCACCATGTTAGAGTCCTTGGTCGGGGGATGGTGCACATGGTTACAAGCTGGGAAACTGAAGGTCTTGCTTTGGGGGCCCTGAGTGGGAATCCTGTAACAGAAGTTGCTAAGCAGCCTAGGGAAAGGAGAATCTCCCAAACTTGAGAACACACGCCCTAGGGTTTGCCAATGTCGGTGTAACCTCCTCATGCTGATTTTAAGTGCAACTTTGTTCTTCTCTTCTCTGTAATCGGTACCATTGAACCCATACCTGCTTCATCTGTGTTCTCTCTCTGGAGGATCCAGCCAGAGAAAGCTATGAAAAACATTTTTATTTGCTTTGCCTGGTACCATTCCTTTCTGAGCAATTCAGAATACAATAAACTATGTCAGTTGGAATCCTAAACGTCACTTGGTCCAATTCTATCATTTTAGTTAGCCCAAGAGGGGAAGCCGCGCGCCCAAGAGGGGAAGCCGCGCTCCTAAGAGGCAGCACAGGCTAATAGAAGAGTCTTGACTCTTCACTTTCAGCCAGGATAACATTCCACTACATGGCCTCTTTTTTATTTCAAAGTGACAGAGTGATTTTTTTCTAGACCAGGCTCCCAATGGAAACGTTTAACTTCTGCAGATCCCTGGCATACAGTGACTGCTTTGGCGATAGCTGCCCTTCCAGAAGGTTGGAAGGGGCCTAGCTTCATCCAGGATGGCCTCACCCCTGCCCTCCTCTTTAGGTCTGTGGTCCTCTGTCCCTTTCTCTTTACCTAGCCCTTGTGCAGTACTCATGCATGACAGCAGTCGATAACCTCTTTATTAATGAAATGACACTTCATAAAAGTGCTTCTCCAGGGACTCTGAGAAAGACAGCTTTGGTTAGCCATAAAGTTTTCAGTAATCATTTAAGGAAAAAAAAATGTTATTTATCATCTTTATGGCAGATCATGGCCGCTGCGTTCTCCCCAGGAGTTCAATCCATCAAACTCTTCAATGCAAGGATGGCTTACAAGGTCCCTGTCACTTTGGGTGACATGAATAGGTATCACTAGAGACCCTGACTCCCACCAGAAGCAAAGCTGTAGCCACCTCCCACCCCAGCAAGATGGTTCCCCTGGCTTTCCATCCCCATGAGCTTTGGAAATGGGGTGGGTAAGAAGAAATCCTCTGGTCTCCTCTCGTGGGAATGGTTTTCTGTGGGGCTGGTGTCTGAGGTCATGAGCCAAACTTATATGTTAGATACTCATGAGAAAATGGCTATAGGCTCCTGTGGGACCTCTAGCCCTCTCCTTCCCAGTCCACAATGACGACAACAACAACAATAACAACAGCCACACCACCAACAACAACTAGTTGTATCAGATTTAGCAAAATGATTTCAATTATGTTATTTCACTTGGTCCTCATCTCAGCCTGGTAAAGGGGACGGGGAAGGAATTATTGCTATTCTTACTTCACAGAGGAGGAACCTGAGGCAGCTCCAGGGTCACTTGGATTATCGTAGAACTGCAGGACTTGAGCTTTGGATTGCATGCATTTTGAATGGTGACATCGCGATGCCTGCCACCCTCTCTAGCCTCGTTTATCACCTTGTAGTGAAAGTGCATTTTGAGTTAAGTTGTCTCCATAGTCCTTCCTCTTTGCCTGTCTTAGGAACATCCTTCTTTAAATAAAAGATTCAGCAATGAGACAAGATGCCAGGTTTGCACAATTCTGTCAACTCAGCATAGCCAGGAACCTCCATGGTGTTCTAGCCTTTAGGGGGTAACGTCAGGCCAAGGGGCATAGGGGCAGTCAGTCCACTGGTCTGAGCATCCGGACTACTGTGAACAGACCAGAGCCTGTCTCTGATCATGCGGCTCAGGCAAGTCTGACTCAGATCGTGGTGTTGGGGACGTCTCTCTCCCTGTTTCTCCAGCCATTGAGAAAGGCTGGAGTCGATGTGAACTGAGTTCAGGACACACACCTAAATGGTGTGTGTGCGCGCGTGCGTGGTAAGTCAACCAGAACAAATCCAGATTTATTTACAATCACTGCGTGCACTGCATTACGTGCTTTCACACGAGCTATTTTGTTTCATTCTAACTGTTTGCAGTGGCTATTCCTGTCTGCATTTTGCAGACAAAGAACTGACACTTAGAGAGGCTAGGTGACTTGGTCCTCGGTGGCAGAAAGCCATGTCTGTAGATTCCAGGCACTTATGGGTCACTGCACTTCTCCCCTCACGTTTGCTTTATCCACGGGCCTGGCCCCTGGGAGCTGTAGCCTAGTCCTCTCAGTGCCATCAATTCCAGCCGCGACCACCACAGGCCCGCGAGGTGGTGTAGCGCTCACCCGGGCTGGGAGCGGGTCTGCTTTGCTTCCGTGGGCTGGGCTGCAGATTCCGGAGGCCGCTGACTGAGGCCAGTGGTTTTCCACTCTTCTGCTGCTGCTTCTTCACGTGCTGAGCCTCTCCAGCTGATTTGCCTGCCGCCCCAGGGCCAAGAGCCGGCTTTGGAATTCCCTGCAATAAAAACGCTCTGCGCGGGGAGGCAGCGAGGTGTGCTAAGTCATAAGCACAGGTGTTTGTTCAGAACGATGGAGACTGAGTCTGATTCGCTCCTCTGCACATCCCCGGAGGTTGGGTAGGGCGTGGAGGGGGAGAGATGGATGAGAGGAAAGAGGAAACAAAACAGGGGGAAGGAGGAGAGCTACAGGACTAAGTGAACTAAGGAAAAGCAAAAGAGAAAGGAGGAAGTGAGGGAAGAGAAACTGCATGAGGGAATGTATGTTTTTTTTCAGAACCCCCTTCTGGGTTTTTCCTGTGCCCTAGCACTCTACCTCCTGGAGAAGGTCTACTCGTGTCGCTATGGCATATTCACAGCCACACCAATGCCAGTTTTCTCTCACTATCTTGGGCAATCTTGAGGAATTATAAAATCCTTCTGCTTTAGTTTAGTTGTGATGGGTGAGAATATTCAGTAGATAGATAATAGGTATGTAGGTGGATAGCTAGATAGCTAGAGATAGATAGGTGATGAATGAATGGATGGATGGATGGATGGATAGATGGATGGATGGGTGGGTGGGTGGATGGGTGGATGGGTGGATGGGTGGGTGGATGGGTGGATGGGTGGATGGGTGGATGGATGAATGGATGGGTGGATGGATGGATGGATGGATGAATAGATGGATGGATGAATAGAAAGAAAGGCATTTGATGCCAATGGAAACATAAAAATGAGTGATCTTGTGGGCTCCTTGTTCCTCTGTCTAATCAAACCAAAGTCCCAGTATGTAATGCAAACTACACAAAGCTTCTTATTGGGAAATTTCCAAGAGCTCCTTCTTTCCAAGTCTCCCCTACTGCTCATCCCACCTTCTCCTTTGCCCCTTCTCCCTTCTAGGGGAGAAGAACAGTTTTGAATGCTCTGTATTTGAAACACTTGTCTTCATATTTGCATTCATCAGAAGGCTTCCAGTTGTAAGGGACATACTTACCAACTCATACCAGCTAAGACGTGGAAAAGGGGACACATTAATTCTTCAACCAAACCTTGAAAAGCTAGCAGGGATGGCAGCCCCCAGGATTGGCGGACCCATGGCTGAGGCAGCAGCTGGATCGACTGTCTGGCTCTGCCCCTGCCCTTTCACCTCAGTCCAGGCTGGGGTTCATTTCCCAGGATCCTTTGCACGGAAGGGCAGAGCCACCTTAAGTTCCGGAGGCCTGAACTTAGAGCTGGCAACCAGAGGGGAAGAGGGCAGGATACGAGTCCCAGCTTCACACAGACGCGCTCAGGGAAGGAGTCCGGATGGTCCCACATGGAGCACATACTTCATCCGGACCAATCACAAGGCCGAAAGGACGGGCCAAGGGACTTGCGAAGACTGGCCTCCTGCCCCAGCCTGTAACCCAGGGCCTGGGGTACTAGGATTGGCGGCTTTTAGGGGTATAATCATGAGAGTGGGGCAGGGGACTTTTATTTAAGAGGAAGGGGAAGTATTCTTGCCTAGAAAAAGGGAGACCATGAGCCACACATGTGAGACACAACACGCTCGCTGCAATAGGAAAGTCTTTGCTTCACGCACGCCTCAGGTCTACACGAGCACTTAAGCAGCTTGGCAAGGCAGGGCCCAGTGTGTGCTGCTCAGCACTCATCCCAGTAGCTGGACTAGGGCCCGGGGCAGCAGGTCCTCGCACACTTGTGGTGTGACAGGGAGGAATACACTCTCCTTCAGCCCAGTTCATGCGGTTCTGGCCAGTGACATAGCCAATGCAGGAGGCGGGCTGGGGCCACAGGGCCGCCACACGTCCCCACAAGGGGCTGCCTGCTTCTTTGGTCTAGTGGCGTGAACTCTGGGACTGTGACGGTCCGTGCAGGGCTGCACACAGGCCTGTTCAGTAGGGCTCTTCCCGCTCTCTGAGTAAGCAGGGGAGAGAGGTGATGGGCCAGCCTGGGTGTGAGGCAGGCCTGGCGGGAGCGGGGATGTTAGAACAGCACGTGGAGCCATCGCTGGGGGACCACCTGCTTCAGAGCCTGATCCCCTGAGCATAGGGTCCAACAGCCCAGGGCAGCATCTAACGCACTTGTCGATTCAGAAGTCACTCAGGTCACTGCCAGGGTCCAAGCGAGGCTCAGAGGAAGATGGCTCAGCTGGGGACATGGGACACCGGGTTAATGGAGACTTGTGTTTTGAGCAAAGGAGTTGTTTCGGAGTCAGGTTCCAGTCACATGATGAGGACAGTGACCAGGGCCCAGGCAAGCCAGCTGGGTTCCAGGGAGAAGTGGCCAACACCAAGGACCTTCCATGCCAGGCAAGAAAGCTGAGTCAGGAGCTGAGCGGTGGGCAAGACCACTGCTTGACTGTCAGTGGGTGCCGGGAGCTCACCCCAAGACTCCCAGAGCAGGACAGGAGCAGCCAGGCTCCTTCCAGACCCCCTCCTGCACACGGTCCCAGTCACCCCTGCAGAAATGCCGGGGAAAGTGGAGAAAGGAGAGGGGCTGGCGGGAGAAAGCAACAGAGAAAAAGAGAGTCAGATTGGAGTCAAAGGAGCAAGAGACACTACTTTTCCTACAGTGGGGCAGTTCTAGAAACTTCTGCCTCTCCCTGTCTTCTTCTGGGCAGCCCACTTAAAAGTTTCTTTTCCTCTTGTTCAGCTCCAGTGGCTGAAATGACACACCTGTCACGTTTTCGAGTCAGGTACTGCAATTGGCCTGCAGCTCTAACCCCGCCCTCTCGATACCCAACTCGGCCTGAGCACTGAACCCCTGCATCTGGATGCCAAGTTCCAGGCTACCTGGCCGTGGCGAGCCATCCTGACAGTCCACACACCAGTAAGGTTGTCCCCAGGGTTCTTTGCAGGAAGGCGCCCTGAAGTGAAGTGGCACTGTAGTCTCCAAGGCCAGCTTCCACAAATAAAGAGAAGCAAGACCTTAAAATACCCCAATTGTGCTCACCTCCTGTTTCCCCGTTAAACCGGGGGCCTGTGTTCATTCATACGTTGAAAACCGCGTTCCACAGCTAAGCGTGGGCCGGGAGTGGGAAGACGCTACTCTGGAGGAGTTGTTGAGGTGGCCACTTCCCAGGAGCGCTGGCCCGGCATCCCCAGGGGCCTGGCCTTTGGTCTGCAGAGGGTGACCTGGCCCCATACAGCAGTGGGACCTCCTTAGTCTAGCAGCTTCTCCAGCCCAGCAGGGAGAGACACTCCAGGGCAGGAGCAAGTGATTAGCTCCTCGGAAGACGCTCCCTTGAGCAAATAAACTGACTGCACTGTTTACACTGTAAACTTGGGCCTGAGCAGTCACGCTGTGCGGGGTTCAGAAGAAGGGCTGTTAATCTCGAAGGCTGAAATCACAGGCTCCTCGTGCCCCCATAAGGAGCCCATCATGGCCGGAGTCTCTACAACCTTCCAGAGGCAGCAAAGAGGAAGAGGGAGTGGGGCGGAACAGCAGATGGGGCGGGTCTGTGCCTACAGGCCGAGCAGTGCCCTGAACCTTCCCAATCCAGATTACAGGGGCCACGCCACAGGTGACGTGTCCGCCGAGCACCTGCTGTGTGGGGGACACTGGGCGGCTGCTGGAACATGGTGGAGGTGGGTAAGGACAACCAGCCCCGAATTGGGGCACTGAGGCCAGGGAAGGCTTCCCTGGGCAGAAGGATGTGGTGTCCAGCAGAACAGTCTCCATTTGGGGGAATACTGAGGTGATCCTTCTATAGCAAAAAGGGGGTCCCAGGGACTGCTTCTCTCCAGAGTGCCTGGCTTAGTCTTCCCTGAGAGCATCTCCACACTCAGTTCATGTAAGATTCCTCAAAGCTGGGTAGGGGGTGGGGTGCTGGAGAGGAGGCAGCCGGGGCAATAAGAAGACCCACAAGGGTGGCGAACCTTTTGGCGATTGAGTGCCAAAGTTTATGAAATAAGAGTATATTCGCTCGACTCGCGTGCCAACCCATCGAGTGAGATAGAGGTATCGATTATTTTTATGTCTATAAGAGCATAAACAATAATTTTTTAAATGCTATTCACAGCTCCGCGTGCCAAAATAATTGCTCCGCGTGCCACTTTGGGCACACATGCCGTAGGTTCGCCACCCCCGACCTAGAAGACCGCTCAACGGTCTTCCACATGGAGGCAGGACACTCACAGTGAGTGACTGATTAATGTCCCACCAGGGGCAAGGGCTGGTCAGCACCGGACCCAGGTGCCCAGAGCTCCTGCAGTCTCAGCGATCCAAAAGGGACTGCCTAGACTGGCTTCAGGCCTGCTCTCTCAGCACCCTCCACAGCATGATGTTGGGTGGAGAATGTCACTTCTCGGGGCCTATGTCCACACGTGCACAAGGAAGGATGTGTATATACTGGTACAGGGAATAAAATGACAGAGAGGGTGCCGGCCACAGCTCAAAGCTGGGCTTCTGGGGCTCCAAGAACCTCCAGAATGTTAGGTGACAGTGCATGTATGTGTACGTGTGCATTTCTTGAGGGAGGGGATCAATCATTTTCATCAGATTCTTTAGGGGTCCAAAAATGGTTGTGAACAGTTGTCTTCAGATCTGATTAAAGTTCGTTCAATTTTCAGATGCTGTAGTTCTGAAACTTCCGAGCCTCCATGAGATGCGTTCCCCGCGTGTAAGTTCTGGATGGGGCTGCCCTGAGGTCTGTCTGGGTGCATGGTGGGGTTGCACTCTGGGATGGGGGTAAAGGGACGCGCCCCCACGTGGTGGTTTCACATAGTGCAGGATTGAGGGCATGGTTTTTGGAGATGGACAGACCTGCGTTTGAATCTCTGCTCCCCTATTACCGAGATATCTGCAAGTCTCAGTTTCCTTATCTGTAAAAATGACATCACAATGAAGGATGAATCCAAGTCTGGAAACAGGCAAATAGTTAATGTCATGTATGAAGAGTACGTTACAGTCTGTAATAAAATAACATCAACTATGTGCTTAGAGCTGACAGTCACTCTGTAGTAGCATCTACAGCAGAGGATGGCTTTGAGGTAGGTGTGAAATGATGACTATAAATCACCTGGCATGTGTGCCAGTCAATGTTCCTGTTCATCATAGTTACAATTTTATCTCCATGCCGTGGTCTGTACCTTAGGCTCATGTTTGCTCTCTGTCCCAGGGGGTGCCTCTGACTACAAGTGCTCCCCATGTTCTCTTATGATGCGATGTGTCAGGAGCAGCCCCCAAATTCAAGGCCCTGATGGGAGCAGATAGACCAGAAGAACAAGGACAAAGAGTCCAGGTGTCCAGCCAAGCAGCAAGACACCCAGCAGGGGGCGGGGAGAGGGGCAGGCAGAGACCAGGGTCTGCAGTTGAGAGAGGACAGGTGGGAGCGGTCAGTCCCGAAGTGTTGATTGTGGCCAAGGGGAGGTGTGCCAGACACCAGCTAGTGACTGTGGCTCTGGGATGCACAGGTTCCCAGGAGCAGTGATCCCAGGGGCGGGGCTGCAGAAGTGAAGGCCGTGCAGGTGGGTGTGAGTGGCTGTGTGCTCTCCACTAGCAGGGAGGACCGGTGAGTCTCCCTGCAAACCTGTACCTGCAGTTGCCTCTCCCTACCCATTCTTTAGTGACAGTGGCGCCCCGGCCGTGTAGGGCTGGGGCATAGTACGTCTAGCTTAGGGGCAGAGAGTCTCAGAGAAGCAGAAGTACTCTTGTGGGTTCTCTAAGTGAGTCAGAGCCCCCGAGGGGGCGGGATGAAGCAACATTTGGAATGAGGGAGGTTGCTTGATGGATGGAGGCAGCAACAAAAAATCTATTAGCAGGCTTTGGGCTCCTAAGAGAACAGTTCCCCAGGAAGCCAAGTAAACAACTTCCTGATACTCAAGATTTGTTAATTAAGCACTTGGAGCAGGCTCTAGGGGAAGAGGGCAGGCACTGGAGAGTCTGATTTCTGAGAAGCTTCCAGCTTTAGGAGAGAGGGCGGAGGATCTCAGGGCCAGTGGCCTGAGGTGTCTCCCAGCCTCAGTCAGAAAGGCCAGGCTGCTGTCACTTCCAGAGACCATGTCCATGGGTGGGACCACATTTGCGGCCTGAGCTGGACACGCAGTGTAGTACGTGTGCTGTCCCTCCTGGTACCCATGAGCTGAGTAGCACACAGAGCAGCAGTATCTGACCTTTTCAGGGGAAAGGCCACCAGGCATCATCCGAGGGCACACTGGGAACAAACTTGCACCTAGAATTTCTCAGGAGTGCATCAAGACTGTGGTTTAAACACAGGACACCCCGAACGTGTCTTCCGGAGTGCATACACTCCTGGACAAAGTAACTGATGAAGTCACTACATCTCTAGAGGAAGCAGTTCTGAGCAGATGGCTCCCGTATTGGAGAAACGGGACCTCAGGGGAGTGAGTAAACAGGGACCGGGGAAGGGGACTTGCCAAGTGGGAGGGGAGGGGACCTGGAGCCCCGAGAATTATGAAGATGGGGGAGAGGTGTGTCAAACCTGTCCCCAGGCTCCCTGTCATCCTGCCAGAGGCCTGAAAAATGCCCCAGAAGGAGCCCCAGTAAGAGGAACAAGCGGACATGGAAGAGACTCTCCATGAGCTCATGTCAGAAATTTGCTTTTTCTGGGGTGTCAGGACCTGTCCTATCTGGGCCCCTGTCCTGATTCTGGGGCGCTGACCTGGGTGAGCAGTTTCTTTTCTTCCTAGCTCGCACCTTGACCAGGTAACAGGCTGCATGTCCCTTTTCACTCAGTCTCACTGTTCCTAAGAAGGCTATGAAGACAAATGTTTGTAAATGGGCTTGTCTTCTAGGGGAGCTATGTAGTGGGGGACCCTTGGAGGGCTGCTCGCAGGAGAGGGGGAGAGTCCTTTGTGTGAAGGGAAGGCATCCAGTCTGGCTCCCAGTCCAAGTTACCCACCCATGTCTAACACTGGTGACTCTTTCTGAGACAGAAGGCTGGTCTCAGCCCCAGACAAGAATCATAATTCACTTTGTCTCCAGCCTTCTGGGAAATGCCCCTTCTCACCATCTCAGACGCAGAGAGCTACCCGGTGCCGGGCACCTGGTACCACATCCCATAGTCCCAGAGTCATGCAACGCAGGAGGGCTTTGCAGAGATAAGGAGCTCCTCCCTCCCCACAGGAGCACCATCAAGGCTATGGTTAACCCAGAAGAAACGCCTTCACAGTCCACGGTGGGTTCAGCAATGTCCAGCTGCGTCACACTGAGTCCCCAGGCACAGAGAAGTGTGGTTGGTGGCTGGGAAGCCCTCTGTGAAATCTGCGTTGGCCGCAGGCAGTGTCTACAGGGCTGGGTCTGCCCACACTCTCTGAGCAGCCCCCCAACCCCGCTTCCCCACCCCCATGAGAAGGCTGGCAGAGGCAATGCAAGGGGGCAAGAAAAGGAAGCACAGGGCTAAGGCTGGGGACAGTTTGTCATCTCCTCGCTTGCTCCTTTTTATACAGCTCTCATCCGGGCTGTCTACTGCTCCCCTAGAGTTTCTGGCTGGGAGGAGGGTGCTCGGCTTCGGTCCCCACCTTTGCTCCCTGCATCTGGCTTTCCCAGTCTCAGCAAGCAAGTTCATCTCTACATCTGCCATCTCGTTTCTTCCTCACAACGACTGAGTAAGATCAAGATCCTTGTGCCTTTTGGAAAGATAAGGAAACCAAGGCTCAGGGAAGTTAGATTGTCAAAGACCACACTCCCCAGAAAGTTCAGAGCTGAGATGTGACACGTGTTTCCAGACTGCCAGCCCAGCCCAGTGGTTTCTCCATCACACCCATGGCAGCACCTACAGGAGAGTCTGGGAGGCCATGATATGGGGCCTCATCGAAGTGTGTCCTTCCCGACCACAGCCCAGGCCTCACACTTTCTACTCCCTCGTTTTGATAACCTTTTGCTTACAGGTGAGTCTGGTCAAGGCCCTCACCAGGTTTCCAGAGTAAGAAGCAAAGCTGTCTGGATCAGCAAGCTCCACTTAGCCTGGATGCAGGGAGCACTGCTTGCCTGAACTTGTCTGTCTCCTGAGCCCCAGGAGACATGAAACGGGAGAGGAGGAACCTTCTGTGTGCATAGGTTTCCAGGGGCTGCAGGACCAATAACCATGGACACTTCTGAACCTCAAAGACATGTGCCCACTGTTGTTTGAGGTGATACAGTCAAAGAGTGGGCCAAACGGAAATTTCTCTAAAGCTATCAAGCAAATCCAAGATTGAAAGATCAATATTGTTGAGGTGTAAATTGTCTCAAATTAATCTAAAGAATCTGCATGATCATAGTCAAAATCCAAGTTGCTTTTTTTTTCTAATAGAATTTGACAAACTGGTTCTAAAATTTTTACAGAAAGCAAAGAACCCAAACACTTTTGAAGAAGAATCAAGTTAGAAGACTCATAGTAGCTGATTTCAAGATGCACTAGAAAGTTACATGACTTAAGACTGCATAGTACCAAGTAAGGAGAGCTGTATATGACAAGAAAACAGAATGCAGAGGCAAGAAATGGACTCATACATGTCTGATCTAGTTTCAACAGAGGTGGCAAGGCAATTTAATGAATGAAAGGAAACTTTGTTAACAAAGCGTGCTAGAACAACTAAAACTGAAAAAAATAAAAAGAATGTTTATCCTTACTTCATACCATACAGAAAAATTAACTTGACATGGATCATACATGTAAATATGAAAGCTAAAAACCATAGACTTTTAGAAATATCCTTTGAAGAAAAGATTTACAACCTTGGATTGGGCAAGTGTTTCTTAAGACACAAAATCTAAACCATTGAAAAAATAATATGAAATATTAAATTTTAATATTAAGTATTAAAATTTAAAACTTTCATTCCATGTAAAATATTTTTAAAAACAAGGCACAGACCAGAATATAAATATTTATAATACATTTATCTGACAAATAACTTGTATCCAAAATCTATAAAGAACTTTTACAACTTAATAATAACCCAATACAAAAAATTGACAAAAGATTTCACAGGCCCCTCACTAAAAAGGATATATAAGTGTCCATATAAGCACATAAAATAGCTCAGAGTTATTAGGTCATCAGGAAAATGCAAATTAAAAGTAAAGTGAGATATCATTACACACTCATGCTAACTGCTAAAATCAAAAAGAATAATAATAACAAGTGTTGACAAGGGTGTGGATCAGCAAGCTTTCTATAAACGCTGGTATAAATGTAAAATGGTACAAATACTTTGGAAATGTTTGACAGTTTTTTATAACGCTAAATATAGACTAACCATAGGAGATACCGATTCCACATTTGGGCATTCACCCAAGTAAAATAAAAACATGTCTGCACAAAAACTTGCTCGTGAATGTCACAATAGCTTTATTCATAATAGCTCTAAACAGGAAACAGCACAAGTGTCAATAAATAGGTGAAGAATAAACAAATTATGGCATACCTATGCAATTGACTCAGAAATAAAAATAAATGAGGTAATAACATATATGACAATACGGGTGAATCCTATCACACTGTACCGTGTGGAGTCAGCCAGACATAAAAACATAAAAGTCTATCCATGACAAAATTTCATTGACATGAAACTCTAGAGAAGACTGAGGTAAGGGACAGAAAGCATATCAGGTCGTTTAGGGACAAGGATTGACTGTGAAGAGACACAAGGGCACCTTGTGGGGTAAAATAAATATCCTGTATCTTGATTGTGGTGGTGGATACACAGATATATACATCTGTGTATGTATCTGTGTGATGTATATGTATTTGTATTTCATCCTCCTCAAACAGAACGTTTAAAATGAGTCCATTTTATAGTATGTAAATTATCTCATTAAAGTTGTTATAAAAGGACAACATATATCACTCTTCTCTTGCTTTATTACCAAATAACTATAATGACCCCACTGTGCTTAGAATAAAGTCCAAACTTTTTACTATGTTCTACCAGGCCCTGAATTTTCTGGTGTCATCTCTTACCACTGTCCCCAAGCTCACTGTCCTTGTCCTTCAGGCACACTGGCCTGCTGTCTTCCCCCCATTGGGCCATACCATGGTACCCACTTCTGCCTGAAATGCTCTCTGCTCAGCTCCATATCCCCCGCCTTCTGTCCCCACCTCAACAATTTCCTATGAGCCTTCACTCCCTGGAATTGGCCCTCCTTCACTCGCCAGTTTAAATGTGATTCCCTTATTATTATATCTTGGCTCTGGACACTCTTCTTCTCCTTAGTCATTATCACAGTTTGTCTGTGTGAATTAATGTGATGTCCACTTCTTAAATCTTTTTCTACCCTAGAAGGTAAGACTGTAAGATCAAAGTAAAATCTAGTCTGCTGTGTTCTCCACTAGATCCCTAGTATCTAGCAAATTTCCTGGCACATAGCAGGTGTTCAATAAATATTTGATGGATAAATTGATAGATCAATGAATCAGGACTTTCTCCTCAGGGAGGAAATCATATGAGATATGATGAGGGCAATGTGCTGTAAAATAAAAGATCAGCTTTGGGCAGTGAATCCTGGATTTCTCATTAATGCACACACTAGACTTGATTGAGTAGATCTGGATTGGGGCCCAGGAATCCCAACATTCAACAAGGGACCCAAGGTAATTCTGATGCTCAAGATGTATTAGAATAAGTAGGTGAGCAGGCATACATATATTCCTATAAACACAAGCCAAGCCATATATAGAGATTTATTATTATATTTAAGAAATTCTACTTATAGTTGACATTCAATGTCATAAGTTTCGGGTATACAGAATAGTAGTTAGACATTTATATAACTTACAAATTGATCCCCCAATAAATCTAATACCCAGTTGGCACTATACATGGTTATTACAATATTATTGACTATATACCCTATGCTGTACTTTTCATCCTCGTGAATATTTTGTAACTGTCAATTTGTACTTTTCAACCCCTTTGTCTTTTTTATCCTGACTTCTAAACGTTCTCACCTGGCAACCATCAGTTTGTTCTTTATGAGCCTGCTTCTGTTTTGTCTGTTCATTTGTTACATTTTTTAGATTCCACTTATAAGTGAAATCATATGATAATTGTCTTTCTCTGTCCAACTTATATCATTTATCTTGTAATATCCTGTAGATCCATCAGTGTCACAAATATGATTTCACTCTTTTTATGGTCGAGTAATATTCCATTGTCTATATGTACTACATCTTCTTTATCCAATTTTCTGTTGATGGACTCTTAGGTTGCTGATATTGTAAATTATGTTGCAATGTACACAGGGGTGTATACACCCACCCCTGTGTACATTGCAACATAATATTGAATTAGTGTTTTGAATTTCTTTGGCTAAATGCCCAGAAGTAGAATCATTGAGTTAGGAGATTTTTGAGTTATTGTTTCAAAAAGCAGGATTCTCTTTTAGTCATTTGTTTACATTGTAACTTTATTACTCAACAATCCTTTGTAGAAATCTCTCCAAGTCGGTTGGTATAGAAGAAAAATCATTTGTTTTTTCTTTATTAATACATGCATAATGGAATATGGAGCATGTGGTGGTTCTTAGAGCTACTCGTCAATTCGTTTAATTTCATTCTTTTCCAGGCACATGGTAGGACTTAACTTCCTGGCTCATCTGTGGCTGAATGAGGCTTGTAACTAATTTTAGCCACTGAATTATAATTTCTAGGCTGAACTTTGGCATCAGGGTACAGGATACAGGATACGCTAGCACCCTGCTTCCTCTGGCTCAACAGCACCAATAGTCAAGGTGCTGGTTGCTCCATCAGCCTGGGTCCCTGAATGACCCTGAGGAGCAGAGCCCCTTAAAACTGGCTTGAGCAGAACATCTGACTGAGCAAGAAACCCATTTTCATTGTTTTAGGCCACCGTGATGATTTATGCCACATCAGTTCCCAGACTAGCATAGCAGAAATATGCTGTTGTCTCAGAATTTATTCAACCATTTGCTTCTGATAGACGTTTACGTTGTTCCTTGTGTTTTTGCCACTGACAATGACACTTCCGTAAACATCTTTTGACATATATTCTCACACACTGGTTTGCATATACACAAATAGAGAAAAATATGAAAGGATACATACTAAGTTAAAAATGGGTTATATAGTTTCATGGAGGAAGGCTTGTGGCTGAGGATTGTTAGTGCGGAAGGGGTTAGAGAAGACAAGATGAAAATAAGCACACACAAAAAGGAAAAGAAAACCCATAATTCCTACGAAAAGCTATGTACAATCTGTTCACATTTTGAAATTTCATGAAAGTATAGATCCACCTCTCGACCTACGGTAGTTCTACATAAACATATCTGTATCCATCCTATTAACAATTTTTAATACTTTGAATTATTTAATAATTTTTAAAAAGAAAGCTACCAGACCATGGGAGACCCTAGTGAAAATGCAAATGTTATTTGGGACGATCACATACCAAGGGATTATCAAGCAGTTATTCAAACTTCTGCTTGGTTTTCAGGAAGGAATTAGGAGCTGCATGCTGAACGAGGGAGTGAAGACAGCACTCAGGGCAGCTTGGCTTTGATGTAGTGGAGGAGGGCTGAGGAGGGAAAGGCTGGAATGTTAGGTCAAAGAGGGGACTTCAGAGGGACAAGGAGCAGTGGGAGAGCATCGGTAAGGCAGGTGAGGACTCCAGATTTGAAGGTGAGGATGTGTGGGCAAAGCTAGTAGGTAAACACTTGTGAGATCATCTGGTTTAGTTTAAATTTATAAGAAGGAATTATTTTCTTCTCTGATTATCCCCAGTGGCTAGCACAACGCCTGCCCTGTCAGAGTAAAACCCCCCAAAGCATTTGATGAGAGAGAGAATGAAAGATGGCACAAGAAAGTTACTTTGTTACATAGCGTATCAGTAGCAGATCCAACTGCAGGCTCATTTTAGCCCCAGTTTTTCTCAAGAGTACTTCAAGGAGATAGGCAAGGAGACAAGAAGAAATGGAGGGAAGGAAGGTGAATTATCTATCAATCATCTATCTATCTATCTGTCTATCTATCTATCTATCTTTATCTATCATCTATCTATCTATCTATCTATCTATCTATCTATCTATATATATATATCATCTATCATCACCATATCTATCTACCTACCTACCTACCTATGTACTTATCTATATCTATATCTATACCTATATCTATATCTATATCTATTCATCTATCATATATCCCTTTCTCCTGACCTCCTTCTCCTCTCACAGATATGGAGATGTATCTGATGTGGGGACTGCTGGCCCACCTTCTGCTCTCCAGGCTGTATAGTGCAAAAGACTTCTGACTTCTGGATGAACTCTACATAAGACCCTCCACCAGCAGGACCCTCTCTGCTCACTGCTTGTGAGTACTAGTGTCTGGTAGCCACACTGCCCACCAGTGACTTCTGTGTCAGCAGTCACTTCCACCAGGTTCTACAGACTGACTAGGTCCAGTGGCCAATGGGATCTGACACAGCCACCCAATCCTCTCTTGACTCAGCTCTTTGAAGATTGGCCAATAAGTCCAAAAAAATTGATTGTAAATATGTAGGAGAGGATGGAATTTTAATGTCTGTGTGCATTTTCCCCTAAAAGAGGTACTCAGTCTTAGGTGCCCCGAGCTATCTTCTCCTCTACACCTGACCACACCCTGAAGATAATGTCTCCTGTATTGGCCATGCTGATGCCTTATGAAATGCAGAGAACTGACCAAAGATTCAAAAGCAATTTAATAGAGAATCTGATAAACTCATTTATATCAAGGTGTTAGGGTCTGATACTCCCTTAATGCGCTATCTTTCCCAGCAGACTTGCATTATTGTAGAGCACAGTAAAAGCAAGTTGTTATGCATCAGCTGATAAGACAGTGGACTCTGGCTGAATTTGCTGCATAGGAATAAGTTTGATGTAAGTGGATTACACAAACCAGGTGGTTAAGTATTAGATGATTTGGGATGTGGTAAGTATAGAACAGATACAGGCTATTAAGAATGAAGCTTGTATTATGTATCAAATGGGAGGCTTTTAACTAAAAATAATAGATGATACAACTGAATGTGACTGAAAGATTGAAGAACTTTTGCTAAATTATATAACAAGAATTCCAGAGTTTGGGTAATTCAGCAGCTGGAAATGTACTCCATATGATAGCAAGGTGACTGTAGCTATTCTATGCAAGGTGCAAATGTGACAGTCATTAAAGAAATGAAGGAATGACCTGTCTCCTCATTCCCCATGCACCTTTTTTTCAGTAGGGAGAATAAACTTCAGAGAATCCCTTAGTATTAATGAGCATGGGCTTTCTGCCACAATCAATAACACCAACATTCAAATGGCCAAACACAATGAAGGCTTATTTTTTGCTCATGTTATAGTCTGATTCCAGCTGACTGGGGTGGGGATGATGCTCTGATCCATGCAGGCACTCAGGGACCCAGGCACTTCTGTTGAGTGGCTTGAGTGTCCTCAAGGACCACAGCATAATCTGCAGGATTCCCTGCTTCTGGCCTGTGAAGGGCAGGAGAGACAGTATGGAGAAGAAACAGAAAGTGACATACCTCACCTCTACCCACATTACATAGTGAAAACTGGTGAGGTGCCCTCACCCATGTGCTAAGGGCTGAGACATGTAGTCTAACTGTACCCCAGAAGAAGAATGTGGATATTGGCGAGTGCCAACAGCTTCTGCCACATACACTGTCAGACATCCTCTTGGTCCCCATTGGCCAGGAGTGGGCCACATGCTCATGACTAACCCACCCACTGTCAGGGAGAATGGGAATTATCTAATTGGCTTATGTGGTACACAGATGCCCGGTGACCCCCAACAATCCTCACTTCTGGTATTCAGGCCCTTCCTTGTATAATCCTACCCCCATGAGTGTGATTAGGATGTGTGACTCTTCTAACTAATAGAATACAGCAAAGGTATGTGACATCACTATTATATGGCAAAGGTGATGGAACTTCTATCACTACATTGTATTATAGAGTTTCTCTAGAGATTCTCCTTACTGGTTTGATGAAGCAAGCCAGCACATTGAGGAAGCCACATGGCGAGGTCCTGGGGGCAGTCTCTGGAAGCTTTGAGTAGCTTTGGGCCAAAAATTGAGCAGGAACTGAAGCCCTGTATACTCCAGTCATGTGGAAACCAATTGTGACAACAACGTGAATAAGCTTGGAAGGGTCTTCTCCAGTCTGGCTCCAGGTGAGAGTGAAGTCTGGTGAACATTGTGATTGCAGCCTTGTGAGACCCAGAACCGAGGACCCCACTGTGTCCAGACTCCTGCCCCACATAGACTGGTATCACCAATGTGTATTATTTGAAGCCACTAAGTTCGTGGTAACTTGTTGTATAGCAATGGAATGCTATACATAGTTTAGCTGGCAGGAGAGAGAAGTCAACTTATCTGACCCACTGGAGAATGAAGGTCCACCTATTATAAAATCAGGTTATTTTAGGAAGGTCTGTGGGCTGCCTGGCTGCCGATATCCTGTGGATAGTGTTTGCCACACACTCCACTCCACAGAAAAGGACTAGACTCTTCAGTGGCACAGCTGTGGTCTGTAGAGCAAGCATATAAATGTAGGATCTTACAAGGGGAGAGCCAAAAAACCAGCAATTTATTTATTTAAAATTGTGTATTTATTTTTACATGCTTAAACTTCAATCACCTTCCAAGTACTCTCCATTTGATGAAATAACACCTATTGAGACTTTTTTTTCACTGCTCCACACTGTTTATGAACTTGTCAATTTTGATGTCTTTTAGTGCTTCCGCCATTTTTTGCTTCATCTTTCACATCAGCAAAACATTTCCCTTTGAGGGCTTTTTTCATCAGGGGAAACAACAACAACAAAGTATTGCTCAGGGCAAGATCGGGTGACTAGGGAGGGTGGGGTAGGGAGGTCATGCTGGTTTTGGTCAAAAACTGCTGAGTGCTCAGTGTGGTGTGGGCAGGTGCATTGTCACACTGCACATTGTTCATGTAAATCATCCATCATGAAATGGGCAAACGCGTTGAAAGAATCCCCCAAAAAAATTCACTGCAGATGAACACAGCCTCTCACAGCAATGCCTGCTGGTCCACAGATGCAGCTGGGTTCCTAGAACGTTCATCTAGTGAGAGAAGCCGGTGCTGCAGAAGTTCCGCCCTCTAGAAGATAGTTCCAGTTTGTTTTGGGGTCCCCCGTGTATATACTTTTATCAGACGTAGAGATATGTTGCCTAGAAAATGGAAATGAGTAGTATGAAGTTTTTACTGGGTCATGTTAGACAGTGGACATCAGCATTTGTTAAGTCCCATGCTGCTTTGAGAAGCTAATAAAATTCTGGACACTCTTCTCAGAAAAAGCTGTACTTGGACGTCCACACATAGAATTCTGCATAGTTTTGCTAGATTAAGAGCCCCCTTGAGGCCTATCCAGAGGCCCACAGATTAGGAACATGTTTTATGGGGCTGAGTGAGCAGGATTTCTGGGTCACATAGGTATGAGAAAGTGACATCAGAAGACAGAGTTGTACAGAGTAAGAACACGTTCTTAGTAAGCCCCAGCTTGTTTTTATATGACAGAAACACTGTCAGAGTGTGACCCAGGGCTCATCTAAACGAGCCAGGGCTGGGAAGACTGGACAAAGCATCCAGGGCAGCAAGGCTGATGGACAGGGAGGAAGGCAGAGCCTCTGGATCCGCCTAAGCCATGAAACAGCTGGAGGTGAATCCAGAACAGCCAGGGACCCTGGTGGAGGAAGGCAGACAGCACAAGACAGCAGAAAAGCAAAAACAGGAGGCGGTAGATGAGGTCTTTGCCCTCTCTACCCGTTCTGTCACCTGTCCCTGGAGCAAGAAAGTGGAAATCAAAAGGACAAGTAGAAGCTGTGTTGCTGAGAAGTCTTTGATTTCTATACAAGAACTGCTTAACTTTATTTTTAATTCAGTGATAATACAAAAAATTAATCTAAGGGGAAGCCGGGATGGCTCAGCGGGTTAAGCTCTTGCTTTGAAGCCCTGTGGTCCGAGGATCAAATCCCGGCCCTGGCCCATGCAGACCCATACACTGAACTGGGATGTGACCCCATTTCAGTTCTCATCAGGGCGAGCTTCCCATATGAGAGGCCACTGGTTTGGCCCCTGGCTCACGGGGGCATGCTTTCAATATGGGAGGCCCCCAGTTCAGTTCTCACCCACCCCCCAGTTCAGCCCCTGGCTCAAAGGGGCGTGCCTCTCATGCAGGAAGCCCCCCCGGCCCAGTTCCTGCCCTGTGTAGCCCCCGCCCACCTGTGTGGAATGAAACCATGTCAAAAACTGATGACGTACAACTATGGAGACTGCTCTGGGCCCTCCTCCTCCTCTCTGTCTCTCTATTTCTCTGTCAAAAACAATAAAATAAATCTTTTAAAAAATTAATATAAGCATTTTCCAGATTATCTAGATAACTACCTTCTAACTAACTGCTCAATTCGTTGCCCACATTTGCCTTTGCACTGTGCTATGTCAGTAACAATTAGCACTACGCTAATTGACATGGCCTAGTGAGGAATGAACAGAGGGAAAATTACAATGTCAACGGCATACTTCTGCCAAGTGAAAAACCAAACGACTTCGTGGACGCTAGTGTATTAGTGGGAGAATTAAATTGTCACATGGCACATGGAAGCAGATGCAGGCCACCTTCGAAGGACCTGTTCGATGTATTTATGGTCTTGGGTCGGGGGTGGGGGTGGTGACTCAGTTTTAGCAAGCAATATTGACTGAAACATTGAATTAATTCTGTACATTTGAAGTGTTTGGATTCTGTAATTTGCTTTGCAGTTCATCTGAAAATCTATTGTGGTTTGGAGGTAGCCATCAGAGCTGCTTCCAGATATCCAGTTCTTTTCTCTTTCAGGACGCATGGCCAGATGGCACTCTGGGGTCCCTTCTGTGGTCTAGGACACGTGGTTAGTTCTGGCCTGTGAGTTGTGAGTGTGAGTGATGGAGCCATAGCATTTTATAACTGTGTAGTCTCCTCCAGGGCTCTCGTTGCCTCGGGCAATATTTAGAATGGGGCTAAGAATTTACCAGTGCACTGCCCCAGTTACTCTCTAGCTTTTTCTGTGTCTTTTCTAAGAGGCAGAACTGATGGGGCTGGATCCATGGTCTCCCTAGCTCTCTACCTCCTAGCTGGGTTTGGCCAATGAAAAGTTCTGGCAGGAGACGAACGAGGTTGGACTGTGAGTCTCCTGGCTCATTCTTGACCAGGTCACCCTAAATTGGCTGCATGACTCCTGTAGTGACTCTGCAGGTTATGGTCACTGCTTGTCTACCTTGTCCCTATACAGTAAGGGTGGCTAGCTGCTATAAGCCCTCAGGTGCTACACTATAATTCCCTGGTTTCCTTAACCCCTGCCTACACCTTTGTAAATAGTACAAGTACATACTACATAGAGTGCTACTCAAATTCCTGGCTTTGGGTGGGCTCTTTGTTTCTTGCCAGTACTTGTTTGGTGCAGTAACGGCGGCTACAGACCCAATCAGCTCCGCACCTGTCTGTGGTGTCACGTAGGGCGAGGGAAAAAAAAAAATCTATCAGTTGTTGTTGATTGCCACTAAGATTTTGGGATTTTTGTTATTATGACCTACACGTTTTATGATTATTTAAGAGGTTAAATATAATAAATTAATACCTACATTTTATGCTTGTAACTATCTTAAAGCTGTATGTTATCACTGGAGGGGATCCACAGTGACTTCTGTGTTCTTAAAAGAGGCTGCGTATTTCACGATGAGAAACACCGGTGAGAGATCACGATCCTGAAGCCCACCCGTCTTGGGCTGGTGTTCAGGTGCTGCGTGCGGTTCACATTAGACAATGCTTGTCAGCCACAGTCTTCACCTCTGTAAAAGCCAGATAGCAGATCTAACCTGAAGTCTTGAGGTTTAGACCCAGGGTGTCTGGTCTTTTGATTCCCCTGGGCCACACTGGAAGAATTGTCTTGGGCCACACATAAAATACACTAAAGATAGCGGATGAGCTAAAAAAAATCGCCAAAAAAATCTCATCATGTTTTAAGAAATTTACACATCTGTGTTGGACCACATTCTAAGTTGTCCTGGGTCACGTGAGGCCCACGGGCCGTGGGTTGGACAAGCTTGGTTTAGATAATGCAGGTAAAATGCTTCAAATATGGCTTCACATCTAGCATTTGCTCTCCAAATGATGGTTCATGTGAGCTCATTAATAATAGCTACAATAAACTGTTGACAACAATAACCTATGGATTACATTCTGGGGAAGAAACATGTGGGTAACTGGGTAGAGGGTGAGAGAGCAGAAGGAGTAAGCCAGATAAAGAAGGGGTTAGTAGTGGCAACAGGAAATGAGATACAAGGAACAGCCTCCACTTCCCAAGTCAGGGGGCAGGGAAGGCCTTTGGAGAAACCAGGGCAGTGTCCTGTGATTAAGTCAGTGATAAAAATTGGAGTCCAGGGGAAGCTGGGATGGCTCAGTGGGTTAAGCGCTCGCTTTGCAGCTCCAGAGACTGGGGATCAAATCCCGGCTCCGGCCCATGCGGACCCATATGCTGAACTGGGGAGTGCCTCCAGTTCAGTTCTTGCCGGGGCCTATGTGGGAGCCCCAGGCCCAGTTCCTGCCCTGCACAGCCCTGTGCCCACCTCTGGAGTGAAACTATATGGAAAACTAATGCTGTCAACTATGGAGACTGCTCTGGGCCCTCCCCCTCCTCTCTGTCTCTCTCTGTCTCTCTGTCAAAAACCAATAAAAATAATAATAAAATCATAAAAAAAAAATTGGAGTCCACCATGCACAGAGCTGATTGGCTGAGGTGGCAAACTAGGAAGTTACTAGCGCATCTCTAAGGAGGTAGAAGACCAATGTAGAGGTGAGACAGGTGCCCTGTTTTCACGTTTGCCTCCATGTCTTTGATCCAAGAACGCCAGAGCAGCAGCCTTGTGATTCCCCTATAATAGACCCTCCAGTGCCAGCTCCCTGCCTTAGGTCCAACCTGACAGAGTGAGAGAACTCTAAGGCAGGCCTTGTGGACACAGCCAGCACCTTGTTCTTTCCCAACTTTGGAACTGTCACACCTGTCAGATAGGATGTGGAGCAGTGAGGTGAGGGCTGCCATAGGAGAACTAGCCAACCCTCATGGGGCTTAGTCTTTCCCTCTGAGCGCCCCCGCCCTCCCTGGCAGGATGAGCTTAGGAGCTGAGCCAGCTGGGGCGAGAGGAGGTGCTGGTCACCTCAAACCCCTGTGTCTCCCTGGCATCAGTTACACCAATAAAGCATACCTGTTTGCATGTGCTGAGAAAAATCCTGGCACCCACAGCCATTTTTATTATTAATGACGATGGTAAGAATAATCATAATTGTTTAGCACTCTTATCTGGCATAAGCTGTAAACAAGAAATGGTGGGATCGATCAACAAATGTATCTATCCCTCTGTTCTCTTCTCTCAGAGTCCTACTCCCCACATCCCATGCACATACACCACGCCTCATGCACATACACCATGCCCCATGCACATACAACATGTCCCATGCACATACACCATGTCCCATGCACATACACCATGCCCCATGCACATACAACACTCCCTATGCACATGCACCACATCCCATGCACATACACCGTGCCCCATGCACATACACCACGCCCCATGCACATACACCACGCCCCATGCACATACACCACATCCCATGCACATACACCACGCCCCATGCACATACACCACATCCCATGCACATACACCATGCCCCATGCACATACACCACGCCCCATGCACATACACC